>DWTU01003891.1:0-10029 GCA_018251515.1 Cecropterus confusis
AAACTCCGATAGGGTGATTCAGAATACGGTAGCGCCATCTGTTGATGAGTAGCGGGAGGTCGCCACAATGCACTGATGCATGCTATGTTTGTGCTTGTACTTATAAATATGTACGTTATGTTTTAATATGCAACTGGATCAAAATATTAGCAATCTGTATCGTGAGTACTCGTTACATATTAAAATGAATCAATTCCGCGATAAAATACGTCTAAAATCATATACGTACGCTATAGTAGTAACTACATATCAATTTAGTTTTATTTACAAAAAATAACCTGTAGGTAAGTAATTTTACTCATACAATGCGTATAAAGTACGGTGTGAATAATGCAATATTCACACCGTACTTTATAATAATTAAAATATACAAAAACATCAATGTCTTAGCGTCAGTTAATATATACAATCCTTAGTCACAACAAAAATCTTAATATGAAAAATGCAATAAAATGCTTACATACTATAATGATGTATCAATCTTGCAAACTAGACACTAAACACATGTATAGATAATAGTGTAGTGCTTTTGTTAGGTGTGTTGACTCTTGAGGAGGAAGAAACGTCTTGCATTAGTCACGCATTAACCTAACTCTTTAGCCGTAACTCTATTGTGAAAGGGATATCTCCAGCCAGGCGAGGTTATCATGCCTCGAAGGCGAGCGTGCTTCAATAGTCTTGGTTTAAATCACGATGTTTAGAAAACTTCGATAGCGTGATTCAGCATACCAGTGGCGCCATCTCTTGACAAGTCCTGGATAGTAGCCACCGCACGAGTATAACTTGAAAATTACTGTATTTGCAGAGTTTGGAAACTCTTGACAATGGCAAGCCCTTCTTGGCAGCGTATTACGGCGACGTGAACGCCTTAGTGAAGAACCTTAGGTATTACGCCGGATGGGCGGACAAAAATCACGGGAAAGTGCTGCCTACTGATGGGAAATACTTCGCGTACACTCGCCATGAGCCTGTTGGTGAGTACATTGTACAAATGATATGAAAGTGTGGAAGAATTCTTCGTGGTTCGCGAGGCACCACCGGTCACGCCCTGGCCTTACAATAGTTACATATTGCAACTGACAATTTCTAAGTGCCTCGATAGGCCTATATCAGTGATTCCCAAAGTTGTCCAGGTGGACCCCTAGGGGTCCACGGGAGACTATGGGTCTCCGTTAGCGTGACAAAAAATTTGGGGTGCACCATTTGTTTGCTAGAACTAAAATATAAGCTTGACTTCACCTATCAATGTAGGCCACCGCCACATTTTTTTTTGTCGTCAAGACGTAGAGGCGCCGGTGTCATAGACTAGATAGATTTGACGACTTTTATTTTTTTTTGGTCGTCAAATCATAGTAAACACTGGTTTCAAAAACTTTAGATTTGGCGACTAATTTTTTTTTAGTAGTAAATTCGTACAGACACCGGTGACTCAAAGACTCAAAGACTAGTCGAATCGAGTTTTGGGAATATGATATAAATGTAGCTGCAGGAAGTCCACCGAAACCAGCAAAATTTTGATAATGGTCTATGAGAAAAAAATTGCCGTCACGGACGACTAGCAGATGTGAAACATTGTTCGTACAAGTAATATGCACAAAAGACAAAATTGCGCCAGGAAATAAATATATAGCATAATAAAAAAATATTACGATTGTTTACAAAAACTGATGACTATTTATTTAATAAATATTTATTTTCATTAAATACAAAAATTGTATATAAATTTCAAGTATGATATATATCGTCTATATGTAGTAGTGTGTACGATGTGGCGAACCCGTCGCCACGGCAAGCCTCGCCACGCCAACAATCACGTTTACCAGCGTCTATAAATGTTTCATATCAAAAAACTGGGAACTGGTTCTAAAATCGGTGATTCCTTTATGATTCCAGGAGTATGTGGCCAGATAATTCCATGGAACTTCCCGTTGTTGATGGCATCATGGAAACTGGGGCCAGCCCTCGCCACTGGCAACACAATTGTGCTGAAACCGGCTGAACAAACTCCATTAACTGCGCTCTACTTAGCTCAGCTCATTAAGGTAATAACAATATATTATTTCAGGTTTTTTTTATGTATTAAATTTTTAGAGACAAAATTGTTTCGGTCGTTCAAAGAATCTTCTACTTTTTCGTCCGGGAGAGTTATTTTTTTTTTAGATTATAAGATATTTTTCGGTACTGTCATTCAAATCAGATATATGTATGTTTAACTTTTTATGTCGCTAACTCATCAAGGAGAGTATTAAGAATTTTTAAAAAATTTCATCCGAATAAACAGGTCCTAAAGGGAATTAATTAAAACTTAAAATGAAACCGGGTAATAATATTGTTTGATATTTTTCATTCAAAGACTTTAAGGTTAAACAAGAATTGTATTGTTGAATATTCATTTATACAACATTTTCCTTAATTTTAGTGTTTTTGTATTTTATATCATTATTAGGATCTTTAGCGCTACGTATTATGTGGTTTTTATTTTCTTTTGTTCTCACCCGACAGAAGGAGGGTAATGTTTTTGTCAAGTTATAAAAATGTAATGTAATGCAGTAATGTTGCCAGCATTCTGGGAACTCATCCTAGGGACAGCAATTTGGACGCAGCTTTTTATATTTAATTTGTTTCTTTTTACATTTAAGTTATATTTTTATACATTTTATTGTTAAAATTACTTAATAGAGTTGGTGGATTTTACGGCTATTTGCAAAAAACTGTACAAACATACAGAGTATAAATTATTTAATTATTATATTTTATTTGGGGTAATTGTACACTATACTTAAAGAGAAAAATAAAATACGAAAACACTTTATTTTGCATGATCGGTGATTAAAATAAAGTTAGGTCACAAACATAAAAACATTCTATGATAAGACTTCTAAAATATTACTATATGCATCTTACTGACGACGTTTTTTTAATTGCAGAGACACTGCTTTCAGATATTATCTACATTCCTCTTTCTACTCGCTCCATCTTAAAAGTTGCTTCGGGCCAAAAAAATAAGGAAAAACATAAATTGTACTTAATTTTAAAACATTGTACTATTAATACATATGTACTTATACAATTGCTGCAACAATGCCCTACTTATGACCTCGCCAGGTAACGCCAAACGTAATAAATAATCTTCCGCCGTATTTTATTAATCAATTAATTAATCTGAATGCATATAACATTTTTTAATTAAATAGGTCCAAATGTCACAGCATAACTCTTCGAACATTGCTTTATCGAGTATTTCTTTCATCGAGACATTAAATGGAACAAAAGTGCGCCAGAACAGTTTCCCGAAACTGAGCGTCACATATGAAAGCTAAATGTTGGTACATTTTACGATTCCCAGAATATTGTAAGCAATTTTTTTCATTTATGATTAACAATGTGACGTAAAAATCCACATATCGTGTTTAAAAAATATATATATAACTTCAAAACGAAATAACTTTCCACGAAGCAGATTGATTTTAATAAATTATATATGTTTTCTAAAGACATATTATAAATAGCTATATACTTTTGATTCCTACCTTAGCTATATACTTTTGATATCTTCAAATTAAATTCAGTAATTTCGGTTGCTAGGATTTCAAACAAACAGACTAGCAGACAGAAAGAAATCTGTAGATTATAGAAATATCTACTATTCGTCCTTAGTTCTCCAAACGATATTTCTTAGTAGTTTGCAAATACCTACATGCGATGTGAAGCGTATGCGATATTTTTATTATTATTTAATGTAAGCATTATCCAAATATCGCATGAATGAGAATTTAATTACCAACACCTAAAGCAAAAAAAAAAATTAACGGCATGTATGCAAAACTATAGCATATAAAGTATATAACACCACACACAACACACCTACGTACCCCTACAGGCACATGCACATCTGAGTTGAGCGGCAGTAAAATGAGCATCGAATGATATTTACAAGTGTGTCATTATGAGAACTGTTCGAGACCTCATAAACCGCCGGGGGCTCCGCGCCGCACCAAACAGACGCCGATGCGATCTCATATGAATGAAATGAACTATGAGCATGGGAGTAGATATAGCTCTGTTGAGGGCGAGGGATCCAACAGAGGCGGTAGGCTACAAAATGGTTTGCTAGTCTGAATTTTTTTTACTCTTTGTTTAGGGGCGTCACAAATAAATAGACTCCAAAAATGTCAATAAAAAGACAAAATGTCATTCCGCTTAAAGAATTTTTGTTAGTGCTTTATTGATAGCTATGGCTAGCTATCCAATCCATATAGCTATGGGGCTTTGGCTTGTTAATATTATCTCATGTGCGGTTTTAGTAATTAACATTAGTCAAAATAAGTTTTGCTTGCGGACAACGTAATGTAGAAATTGCTGATTGAACAAAAAATATTGACATTTTTGTTCAATTATCTATTCTGCCTCTGAGTGACTTAAAAATATTCACTAACGTTATATACACATGTACATGAATAAATTTCACGATGGGTGTTAATAACATAGGTATACGTATAACATAGGTATAGGTTTACGACCCGCGTGGCGGAGCGGTCACAATACCGGTCTGACACGCACTGGGTTCCGGGTTCGATCCTCGGGCAGACAGACGTCTGAATGATAAAAAAAAATAAAAAAAAAAATAAAAAATGATGAGTTTAGATTTCTGTTCTGAGTCTGGGTGTTTGTGTATTCGTCTTTTGTGTCCATGGCACCCACGAAACAGGAGAAAACCCTACTGTGGGGCTATGAGTGTAGGAAGCGTTAAGTTTAATTTTCCCCTGAAGAATTTTGGATTTTTATTTTTATCAACTAAGGTTAATTATGTATGTAAGATACTAGCCAAATAAAGTGAAACATTTATTATGTTTGTAATAAAAATAATTAAGTTTAATAAGGTCACTAACTAATGACATGAATGAATTAATGATGATGAATTCACTGAAACAAGTAAGATTAGTAACAGTAAAATAATTACTTCGAAGGAGAGTAATGTTTTGCGAGCATATGTGACGTATCATTCGAGTCGTCTCAATTTGCAGAGTGACAGGCTATATGTCACTAATTTAAAAAAGTGGCGTCTGCAAAAAGAGAAAAGCGGAGGAGAGGGAATTGATGACTTTTTTATTATCATGACATTATTTTTATCAAATAAAAGCTAGTAATTAGACGATTCTAGGAATGTTCTGTAACTAGGAATGTATAGAATAAACATGTATTATAATACTTTAATGACTATTTCTCCTGCAATTTCGGAGCTGTAGCCCATGGGATACTCTTATCTTGCGTGTGTAGTATGGTAAAAGACTTCCCTAAAATTCACATTCTGTCGCCTCTCCGCTATGAGGTTCATCTTATCTTCAGGCTTCATATGTTTAATGTCTCTGTTCTTTACAGCATAATGAGTGTACCAAACCACGTTTATCTTCTTTTATTCTACCGTAGATGGTCATGCGCCACTTTGTTGGTCTATTCACTACATACGAAATATTTTACGTATTAAATTACACGTACATAGTTGTTTCAATATACGATTTAAAATTTTAGATTCCAACTAAGAAATAAGTTTTATTTATTACAAAGATTATTTCTTGGTTTAATAATTTTTTAGGTCCCTTGATACTAAAACTGTCGCATTGGGGTTACCTGTCATGATAGATGTGATGTTTTTAATAAATAAATAAATAAATAAATAAAATCAAAAATTTAACTGTAAAATATATGTATCTACGTGTTTATATATTGTATAGCAATTAAGTTATAAACAATTCTCTATGAACGGTGAGAATCGTTAAGCGATACCTACCCTTTTGTAGGGCACCCGGTTAAGATCGGTGCATTTTACTATACTTACTTAAATCGTTCTCCTTTTTATCCAAAAAAATCCTTTTGCAATTAAACGCTCGCTTTTGGTAGGTACAACTTGTAACTTTTAACTGAAATTTACAATATCTGGATGCATGCGTTTGCAAATAGCCGGCGCCAAATAGCGGGAGACGGGGAATAAAGGTTTTCACGTAGTGCAAAGTTAGTGCGATATCTATCTACAGTTGCAGAATCGTTCGCAATGTGTACCGATGCGCCGCGAAAGGCGCGGGCGCCGGCTCGTCTCGGCTGCATTATTGCTAGCTGCCGTCGGGCGTGCCGCACACTGGCGCGGGCCGCACACAGGCGCACCCACACGCCCGCGCTCCACATATAATGTCAAAGGGTGAGCGCGCCGCCTCACAAAGCGTAAGTGCAACCACTAAAAGCCAATCCTAAGTTTTATTGATACACATTGTATTGCGACAAAGTCTCCGTCGGCGGCGGCCCGCCTCACCCCACGCGCCGCACAAAGACAATATCGCGTCGTCAAAGGAGCGGCGTCCCGCGCCCGGCCGCCGCCCGCCTCCCCGCGCCTAGAGGAAATGAAAAATTAAATTGTCAACACATTTAATATCTGCGAAAACGTGCACGGCGTCGCCTTTGAACGCGTCTCCTTTGCGGGGCCGCCGCGGCGACGGCTTTGCGTATTAAAATTTCAGTCGTAAAATTGAAATTCTGTTTAAGTTTAATTAGACGTCGCCGGAGTTCGAAGTTGCATTAGATCAGCGGCGCTAATGAGGCCCGCGGTGAGCACACGTCACAGGTGCGAGGGGAGAGGCGCCGCGGAGGGTGGGACGCGGCCGCCTCGCGTTTGATCGGCGCCGCCGCTTTGACAATTATTAAAATTTGCCTCGTACCTCTCGGGTCTCATCTTTTTCCGTCGCCTCGATTACGCCACGGGTTTGTCTCATTAGGGCTTTTGTATGGTATCGCGAGCTCCCCTTTGATGTGAGGCGAGGAGGCGCGGGGTGGACGGTCCACCTGCAGTTTTATTGTTCCCGCTCGGCCTCGAATTTGCACGCTCCACTTTGAGTTTGTCTCTTTGAGATTAGCGACCGCGCTCTCTGCCCTCTGACCATCGAGACGTTAACATGTCGGCCGATGGGGAGCCGAAAGGCATTCCTTCATCCGCCGGCCGGCTGAGCACGGCCAGAGCCGACGAATTAGTATAAAGGTATAAACATTGAACGTTATTCGTTGTGCCGGTAATGTATCGTAGTTTGCAGTGGAGCACCGTGTTTGCAGTGGAGAGGGCGGTGCGCGACGAACACTCGACACCCCTTTATTACTTTTGTGCCCTTTGTGCGCGCCATCATCATCAACCATACGACTCGAATTAAAACTCTATATAGCGATTTGTCGCCCGCGGCGTTTTATTGGATCCTGTCGGGGAATTTCGATTTCGGCTACGATTACAAATTAAATAGTTGTTAATTACAATATTACCTATATGTACAACACGAGCGTATTACAGTAAAGTAAGTGACGCTTAATAAAAGTTACATTTACTTTCGGAGAGCAATAGGAATGCAGTTTTAAAGTTTTGTAATAAACAGAGCAGATGTAGCTTATACATTCCCGAGTATGATATACATATTTTATACTTTGCGCCTCACAAAGGAGCGTTGGCAATTCTAGACGAGTTATCACAGGTTCCGTGTAATAAGAGAAGAGAATCTTCGCGTTTTTAAATAAAGCTCGGTGAAACACGGAACGCAGATAAAAGGGAATTTGCTCCGTTTGTATTAGTAGGTAAAATAAATGCGGCAACATTTGTAGACAGAGCCTTTGTGGCGGGAAGCCGAGACGGACACACTGTGTTGCCATTGCAGCTTGCTATTTTGATTATTTAAAGATATATTAAACTATAATAGGGAGGTTTATGTTTTAGATGACCGTCAGATTAAAAAAAAGCACATTTGTAAATTTGTACACGCTCAAAAAAAAAAGCGATTACATAAGTAAAATATTATAATATGCATCAATCGTATTAAATATCATCCATAATAATTGAATATTATTATTGTAACGTAACAGGTTTCGTAACGCCCCGGCGTAACCGTTTCCACACATAAACCGTAACACCAATGGTTTTCCTCTCATGGCGCGCCTTAAGAAGTTTCACTTCAAAAGGTTCCAAACACAAATGATTTTTCGAATTGTTAATCATTAGCGATAAACATAATCTACGACTTTAATCTAAATATTGTTGACAGAGACATTTAAGTGTCAGTCGGGTGTGCGGTAACCTGTAACCTTTGACCGGTGAGCTACAAAGAGCCGAACTTGACGCGAGCGAGGAGACAACCCCTTTGTTGCGCCGCACACACTTTTTCTTTCATCTGTCTTCTGTACGATAGGGTTGTGGTCAAACCAAATAATGTCATTGATATTACTAGAAATCATATGTACATCGTTATATGTAATTACTAAATCATTTTCCATTGTGGCTATTTAATCGATTTTCATTTCAAAAATATCTTGATCAATCATGTCGGCAAAATGCCTGTTATAATATTCAGCAATAATAAAATTTAGTAAATCGAATAGACAAATTGAATTGTTAATTTCTTGGGCGAAATGAAAGTAAAAACTGCAATTTCACTGAACTGTCTTTATCGCTTGCTTTTTCCACTGAATGAAGTTAAAAACAAGGGAAGGCAGATTGAAAGATGCAGATTGAACTCATCATAGAATTTTTTTAACAAAAAATAGAAACCGAGTTCTACGCCACAAAAAAATCAAAAAAATAATTTAAATATATGTTAATACTATGTCCTACAAGTATATGAGCGCGGACTTCAGAACTATGTACTATGTACTGTATATTAAACATACCAACATATATTTGAATTATTTAAAAAAAATACGCTTTTTAGTGATGATAAAGTTATATTTGTATTCATACGATGTAACTACTTATACTTCGTAGATATAAATTTACACGAAAGCATAAATTGAAACGTAAATACAAACGTAAATTTAACTTCATGATTAATAATACTTTTATAAATTATATAGTGTTAAAAAAGGTCAGGTATGTATTTATATGAACTGGGCGCACTCGCTTGCAGGCGCAGCCGCACCCTGCTCGCTTAGTTTTACGTTTTCTTTTAATTTCCAACCTAACCTAACCCATCCAATATAAATCACTACAGATCAATCTAATCCTAAGCTATAAATCAGCTTTGACAGTACCCTACTTCATCAGGGTCAGGAGTTGAAGGCTAAAGTTTTTATATGGCTCTGCTCAAAAATCTTATTATATACTAGCTCAGCCCCGTGATTATACTCGCGTACATATAGTTGTAATTGTAGACCTTATACAATTTCAACATTATAGCATTGTTTCAAAGAGGACTGATAGCAACTGAAATTAGCGGTAGTGACGGTGGCTGCGGGCGCGTAGAGCGCGCACGGTTTCTTAGGTTTTAATTTTCTTTGCCGAACCCTAAGTCCATTTTGTAAAATAGAAGTAGCCTAAGTTACGCCTTAGGACATCAGCTATCTAACAGTGAAAGTCCCGTCAAAATCTGTGCAGTGCTTTAGTAGATTACCAAAAACAAAGAGACAAACAGACAGACAAAAATTTTAGTAATTGATTTTTTTCTTATCAGTATCGTATATACCTCCACATGCATTTGGTAAAAAACTTTTATTTTGATATTACAAACAGACACTTCAATTATATTATATATGTAAAGATTCGTAAGTACCAAATGGCTAACATCTTTGGATTTGGCTAGCAGTACCCCTGCACCATTAGGATCAAGGAGTAGAAGGTCACATTTTTCATTATATCATTTCATCGTTGATACCTAATGTTCATGTCAAGTTTCATGAGAATCGGGTCGGTAGAAACTGAGTTATTCGTCTATTTGTCGCGCACACACTAAATGCAAATTTAAGACTTAATATGTGGTTTTCTTATGGATGCCTTTTTACAAAATTGAACAAATTTAAATGGGATCCCACGGAAACCACCAGCTTTCAAATAAAAAAATGACAAATCGGACTATGATTTAAACATAAAAAAAATACAGTAGTAATGAGAACCTTCTCCTTTTTTGAAGTATGTTAAAACATCTCTTTACATCCTAATCTCTGAAGCCATGTGTGAAATTTAACTTAAAAAATTGAGTAAAAAACCTGACAGCGACAATATTTCTTATATGTATT
>DWTU01003892.1:0-10029 GCA_018251515.1 Cecropterus confusis
ATTCGAACCTCGGTACCCTCGATTGAGAGGACGAGTTTCAACCATTCGGCTATCACTGCTCATGCGTTGTTATTCCCGCAAGCTAAGAAGAATGGTCACTTCAAGTGAGCCGGCAATCGCACCCATCTACCGAAACGCATGAACTACTTCACGCCAGAAATAAATGTGAAGGTCGAACTACACTGATTCTACCATCCAAACGTATGGTAAGTACGTTAGTTGTTGCTTTTGTTTATATTTTAATAGCATATACATTGTAGTTATTGAAAAATGTATAGATATTATTTAGGGAGGTTTTCAAAATCGTAGAGTACATTTCAAAACAAATATCCTATTTGTGAATAAAAATTCATTCAATATGTTTAATACGTATTGCATTCGTTCATTGGTCCATCGTATTTAAATTACGGGTCAGAAAATGAGGTCTATTAAAACAAAATTTATGTTTATTCTAATCTCTTTCTAGTCAGGTGACAAGTTAACATTTAAATGCAAAAGAAACAGCATTTTTTTGTCACATTGGAGTGGCAAACGAGCAGGCAGTCCACCTGATGGTAAGTGGCTACTTCCGCCCATGGACATGTGTAAGTAACTTCATATAGAACAGCGGTGCTATCTGAAGTCTTACTCGTTTATACAAAAGTTAACCGTAAGCATACACAACTCATAAGAACTTACCAGTCGACGTAGGCGTCGCAGTGTTTCCCGGTGTACCCGTAGGGGCAGTGGCACGTGTAGTGCGTCACGTGGTCGTGGCACGTGGCGCCGTTGTCGCACGGCGAGCTGTCGCACATGTTTATACGGAACTGACAGTTCGAGCCCGTGTACCTGGGGATAATGATTTCATATAATTAGTTCGTCAGTTTGTTTTAGTTTTCACGTATAAATTCAGTAATTGACTCTTAGAAGTCCACTGGTACACGTATAACTCTTCCAGTAAGGTTTGAGTGTATGTTGGGCAAAATTGATATGAAATGTGGCTTTGTACACTCGTAATCTCACGCGAGGATTTCTTGAATTAATGAAACATATACAACGACAAGTGCATATGCACCTACACTCAAAGTACCAACCCAAATTATTTCAACCTAACTGAAAACCTTGAAAAGTTTTTGTTTACGTCTACCAGCCACGTCTACCAGCCCATCGCTTTTCTCTCCATCAAAACTTAATTACCCAACGAGAATATAGTCCACATAATAGTTATTACCACCCATCTTCATTTATAATCAAACTCAAATTAAAGTTAGGTTACTTCAAATTTACCTAAACACCTGGTTTAAATGTCTATGCTAAAAAAAACAACTAAAATATACATATAATAAAGGTAACCACGCGGAGTTTCTTGCTGGATAGTGGATATGCCGGTAGTTTACAAATAACTGTTGTAATTGACAATTTTTAAAGTGCCCATAGGCCTATATACAATAAAGACATTTCATTACCACCTTACCACACGTATGTACTAAATACTCACCCGGGCGGACAGGAGCAGTTGTAGGAGTTGATGCCGTCGATACAGGTGCCGCCGTTCATGCAGCTCGACTCCGTGCAGTCCTCGTCGTTGGTCTGGCAGTTGATGCCGGAGAAGCCCAGCGGACACGTGCACGTGTACGATGCCACATACTGCACGAGAATTCGTAAATACGTGAATTAGACAAAGGAAAAGAAATTAATGAAGGAAATCAAGAACGAATTCAGGCCCATATAATAATAACAATAAAAATATACTTTATTGTACCCAAAAAAGAGAAAAAAATACAATAAAATTTTACAATTTAAAATACAAAAGGCGGTCTTATCGCTATACAGCGATTTCTTCCAGACAACGTTAGGGTGCGGAGTTAGAGAGACAACATATATTTGGAGCCTAGCTTTCAAGCATTTCATGTTGATGTTGACTACTTGAGATTTTAATGCAAGTTAAGAAGAAGAAGATTGCGGATTGTAAACTGCTGAAGGGTCTGTCTGTCTGTCTGTCTGTCGGACAAAAATTTTTCTAAAACGAAACATGATCATTTGGTCAAGTTTAAAAATTATTCAAACTTTACTTGAATTAATGATAAAATTCAAATTTCACCTAAATTAATGATCGCTGGTGGGTGTGTTGTCGTTTTTAAACTTTATTTATTGTGTAAATAATTGATTTCTTGAACTTTTGTCTGACTCTCCGTGTTATTGTGCCACTAACCTGGTTGCAAGTGGCGCCGTTCATGCAGGGCCGCGACTGGCACTCGTCGATGTCGACCTCGCAGTGCTTGCCCGCGAAGCCGCTCGCGCACACGCAGTTGTAGTCCCCGATACTGTCCAGGCACGTCGCGCCATTTTGACACGGGACTGTGGATGAGATTTTGTTTGAGTAACTTAGAAATAAATACAGTAAATAATTGGAGTATAGAAATATGATCCGTACTTTATCAGTAAATACTAATAAAAACTATATCACTACGCAATAGGCATTAACGGTGACGAAAATCATCTCAAACCCTTCTAGTCCATACTATCCCCAAAATTTGGAAAAATTCTAATGGCCAATAGAAACAACAGTAATAACACATTTCGAAACAGAAGTAACGCGTCTGCACATTGTTCGCAATAACAGTATAGCCGCACAAGGCTCAATAGTTCGTGTTAATTCACGCAATCCTTGTCCTCGCACACAGAATCACGTTTACGTTTATAGGCCTCGTTGTGATATGCCACCGTCACAGCGCATTCGTTCAACTCATTGACAAAATCTACGTTACGAAAGTACATCAAATATACTCACATTAATTCACAATCGTCGGTATTACGTCCAGCTCATTAGCTAAATATGCGTTACAATACTATACCGGATATACTTACATGAAGCACAATCGTCCGTGTTAATCGCGCAGTCCTTGCCCTCGTAGCCCCGTGCACAGAGACACGCGTACGAGCCCTCGGTGTTGATGCACGTGGCCTCGTTGTGGCAGGGCGCCGTGACCGCGCACTCGTCCACGTCGCGTTCACACAGAGCCCCCGTCCAGCCGACGGGACACTGGCACGTGAACTCCGCGTATGACGCCTCGGCGATGCAACGCCCGCCGTGACGACACCTGGGGGTGATACATTTCTTGTTCATAGATATCTGGCTGAATATTTAAAAGATAAGCCCTAAATTAAGTATAAGATAGACAGCAGTAGACATATTTAGGATTTTTTAGTAGAACAACATAAATTAAATAAAATTAAACAAAAATGTTACTCGCACATTGAGAAAATAATAAAAATAAGCACCTTCCACATATGCAGACGATGATAGCAGGTTTTTATCTAATTGAAATAGCAAACGAGCATGCAGTCCACCTAATTGTAAGTGGCTATTGCCGCCCATGGACATCTGTAAGTAACTTCATATAGAACAGAGGCTCCATCTGAAGTCGATCACAGATGCGTTGCTATTCCTGAGGACTAGGATGGTCGCCTCGTACATAAGTGAGCCGGCAATCGGAAGTGATTTTTGCGTTTCGCTGGGAGGGTCCCAGCGAAACGCAAAAATCACTTCACGCTACAAATAGGTGTGGCGATGGTACCTTCCGGGCGACTACACCGGTTCTACCACCCGGTAATACAACACATAGTACTCACTGGTTCGGCAAGCACGGATCGAGCGTGTTCTCGCAGTTCCGTCCGGAGTGCGGCGGCGCGCACACGCAGCGGTACCCGTTGACGAGGTCGATGCACGAGCCGCCGTGCAGGCACGGGTTGCCCGCGCAGTCGTCGATGTTCGTCTCGCAGTTCACGCCTGGAAACGATCGAGTGAGATGGTCTTACCAAGTGAGGCAAAGATTGGAGATTGGAAAAATGAGTTAGACATAGATTTTGCCATGTGAGGCAAAGATTTTACAAATTGGACAAATGAGTTAGACATAGATTTTACCATATGAGGCAAAGAATTTAAAAATAAGTTAGACATAGACTTTACCATCTGAGGCAAAGATTTTACAAATGAGGTAGACATAGATTTTACCATCTGAGGCAAAGATTTTACAAATGAGGTAGACATAGACTTTACCACCTTAGGCAATGATTTTACAAATGAGTTAGAAATAGATTTTACCACCTGAGGCAAAGATTTTACAAATGAATAAGACAGAAATTTGACTGATTTGTAAGACAAAAATTTTACAAATGAATAAGAGAAAGATTTTGTAAATGAGTGCGAAAAAGATTTTACAAATGGGCCTTTATTTGGCATGACAATGATTGGGTTATTTGGAATTGGGAATATAATAGCAAATATGATAACTTATGTGCTCCAGAACAGCGCTCAACAACGACGAAAGCTTGTTTGCTATAGTAATATAATATATTACTATAATAAACAAAAAATGAAAAAAAATCTAACGGGCTGTATTTTCCTTAAGAAACTTTTGAATAATTTAGCACTAGATCCGACATTTCTTGCTAAATGAATGTTAAGGTTTCAATTTTTCTGTTATAAGTCAAATAAGTTGGTCATAGACTTAATTTTTTTCGTTATGACCCGTTATGAAGTCAGTCGAGAGAATCTTACCGGTAAATCCAAGTACGCAGTCACACTTGTAAGCGTTGAGGCGATCATGACACGTTCCTCCATGTTGGCAGGGATTCGAGCTGCATTCGTCGATATCCCTTTCGCAACGCTGACCTGGAAACGTTTTAAGCGTTAGCTTCATAATTCTGATATTTTTGATCTTCAACAAAATTTAACTTTTTATATAAAACGGTCTTTACGGTCTAGTTATTATTCAGTCATAAAATATAGTCAATATTAAGGTATCACCATGAACATATTTTGCTATAAGAATTAAGAAACCGGAAATATCTAGGTAAAAAAAAAATATCCTAAACTTAGCGCTCTAAGTAAATGAAGTTTTGAGCCAAATAAAAATAAAATTAAAAAAGCAACGTGCTGTACTTCTTACATTTTATACAATGTTACAGTAATTAAAGTGAAATATATTTAGAGATTACGATAGACTTACCTCCGTATCCCGGCAAGCACTGGCAAATGAACTGATTGACTCCATCTTCACAAGTGCCGCCGTTGATGCATGGGTTGGAAGCGCACTCGTTGACGTCAGATAAGCATCTGCAATGAAAATAAATGTTTGTTTATAATTTCACTGGCACAAACAATTAGCAACACATATATTATGATTTTCAAAAAAAAAAATGAAATATTTTTAAATAACATAATTTTATGAGAAAATTTTAAAGTGTCAATGACTTATATCAAGTAAATAATTTTGAATAAGTTCGCTAACTTATCATTTTTCTTAAATCATTTATTATTTAATCAATATTGATATAATAAAGATTCATGAAAATTCAGAATGATATAGGATCTTTGCTTAGGTAAGAAAGATCTCTAAATTTCAGTTATTGGACACATGACTGACAGTAATCGAAATCTTTTTTCCCAACTTTGATATGTTATAATCGCACGACAAACCCTCAAAACAACCAAGCAAGCAATTACACAGTAAACTTCCATCATAGTCTAATATTTACCTCGCATCGTAGTAACCCCGAGGACACTCGCACCGGAACCCGTTGATCCGGTCGATACACTTGCCTCCGTTCGCGCACGGGTTCGACAGGCACTCGTTGATGTTCGTCTCGCAATGCTGGCCCGTGAAGCCGGGGATACATTCGCACGTGTATCTGTAGTGGGGGGAACGGGTGTAACTATTTTGCACTGGGCATTAGCTAGAACCTTCAGTGGTTCGAAAAGGCTTCACATATTTAGCTTTTACTTTGCAAAGGGCATAAATGCTCAAACTTTCAGTGATTCGGTAAAAAAGCATCATATATTATTATTCCACTATATACTGAAATAAAATATTAATCTACAACAATGTATGCGGGAGACATACTCGCAAATTGTTATAGAATAGTATTACTTTTTAGGGAAAATATAAAAGCACTTCGAATAGATAAGGTAGTTGATAGTTAGAACTCTTCGTAATTACAACTGTTTCTATTTTACAGCAGTTAAACGCTGTTTTCTTATTTGAAGTGTGGCAAGGCATATAAATGATTTAATATCGAATTTTCCCTTTACTATTTTTATAAATTACTCATTTACAATGGGTATCTAGGAAAATTTTGATTAAATAGTTAAATTACATTAAGAATGGCTTAGACGTTTTACTAACAAAACATATTTCAACTTGTTTATTCATTTAATAATAAGTAGATGGTATGATGTAATAGTTGGTATATTCTTGGTAAGTCTGTACAGCATTTATTCCTGTCACATAATTAAATTATTTATGATATTATGGGGTATAAATTTTAAAGCACGTATGGTTATTGTCTAATTAGCACTCCAAAATCTCATCTATGACCCCTCACCCGGACTCACTTACATTAGTCTATTGACTTGAATAATATTGAACAATTGAATAAATACGAGTTAACTGAAAACTCCCATAAAATTTCTTAAAAATATTTTGTATGCCCCTTTAAAGGAGGCTTTTTATATGTATTTTATATATACTGCAATGTTTAAAAAATAAGCGAAAATAACAAGCAGCAACAATTCAAAATTATATTAATTCAGCTACAAATCCAGCTTTAAATCTTAAACACCATGCCATTTCATTTCAAAAATATCACACGTCATAAAATTAAATAAAAATAATCAATTTTCTTATGACATTTGATTTAATTTCAGGTAAAAGTACAAACGACATGCTAATCAAATCATGCTAACAATTATTAATGACTTACTCGAAGTAATTGTTGCTGCGTGTCAAAAGAAAAAATAAGGCTTAGTAAATTTTGTAAAATTACAATATAACTTAGGTCAGTTAAAAAAAAACTGTACAAAATATGTAAAGTGATAAATAACATGTAAAACTTATAAATAACATTCCATTATGTTATAAACAGTACAATGAGTACAATAGAACCACGAATCCCTAAAATTGGAATTCCGCATATCTGCCTTTCCACACCTTCCAAACTAAATACTACTTCTAAGCATTTTTTGGGTCTCGAGGTGTCCCTCCCCACTCAATATTTATAATTTCCCGAGGGTTGCTAGTAGAGGAAAGGTCTGAAAGGGGTAGAATTGAGTTCAGACATGTATTGACCGTTCTCTCGACGATAAAAAAAAATACACTGCCAATTCTATATACTTTATATACGACACTCATTGCCCTGCACTAGAATTTACTCCAAGGGCGTGGGCGCGATGGACACACGAAAAACGAATACACAAACAACCAGACGCAAAACAGAAATCTAAATTCAACATTTAGATGCCTGCCTTGCAGTACAACCTGGAGCCCATTGCGTGTCTGACCGGTATGGTGACCGTACTGACCTCTCTTTTACAAGATTAATACATATTAATTAATATATAATTAATCTTTGCCCCTAGTGATACTATATATAGTACTAGTGAGCAGTGATAGCTGAATCGTTCAAACTCGTCCTCTCAATCGCGGGTACCGAGGTTCGAATCCCAGGCGCACCACTGATTTTACTAAAATTATGTGCGTATTAAAAGTTAATTAACACTGCTTTTACGGTGAAGGAAACCATCGTGAGGAAACCTACACACCAGGGAGTTCTTTAAAAAAGTTCTCAAAGTTGTGTGAAGTCTACCAATTCGCACTTGGCCAGCGCGGTGGACTATGACCTGAAGCTCTCTCAATCTGAGAGAAGACCCGTGCCCAGCAGTGGGACAATAATGGGTTGGTGGTGATATATAGTATCTCTACTATATGTAGTGATACTATATATATGCGATATAAGTGTGACTATTGCCATTGAATAAATCAGACTACAAAAGGACTACTTTCTATTAGTGACACAGATTTATCGTCATCCCACAAAGTATTTAAATACGTATGATATAATGAACACACCTGTTAATGCCGTCGATACAAGTGGCCCCGTTTCTGCAAGGATTGGAGTAGCATTCGTTGACATTGATCTCGCAGTTGCGTCCCGACGTGCCCGGCTTGCAACGACACTGATATCCGTCTATGAGATCTTCGCAATGGCCTGTAAGATAAGAAATATCAAAAATGTATATATGTTCGTTAATTATCGCAGAGTTTAAATTACCTACTAAATTTTCAACGTTAGACGAAAGGGACCAAAGTCAAAATTTCGACAAATTGACATATATATATATCTGAAACTACACTTAATATGATTTTTGCAAACGCAAAACGAAAAATTAATATTACGTCCCAAATAACCGCGAACTTTAAAAACTTCCCCTATAACGACAATTACATTTTGCACTAAATGCAAATTTCACATTACGTCACTTTTATTATCACCGTGCGATTCTACCACAATAATTGTGTCCACAAATAACACAAACTTCGCATTAGGACACTTTTATTCTCCCCGTGCGATTCTACCAACACTTTTGTTTATAACATTGTTCACAAAACACAAATTCACTTTGTCTCCCTTATACGTGACCCACCTCCAAACTGGCACGGGTTGGACTCGCACTCGTTGATCTGCGTCTGGCACACGCGGCCCGTGTACCCGGGGTGGCAGTTGCACGTGAAGCTGTTGTCGCCGTCGATGCACTCGCCGCGGTGGCACGGGGCCGACAGGCAGTCGTTTATGTTCGTCTCGCATGACATGCCTGGGGGAGGTGGAGGGTTATGGATGACTTACAATATTGTGATGAGAGAGAATATAAAAAAAAATGTCTTCTATTGATAAATCACAATTTAAAAAATAAGCGGAGAGGTCTCGTGGTGGAGAAATTAATAAAATAAAGACAAATAATACAAAAGGGTTTTTGGTCATTCAAGAAAATTAAAAACAACACGTGAGTGACCCTGGGTATGTTATCCCGTATTATTAGAAGCCCCGCTCATCACCAGAACTAAATAATCAATGACAGTGTGTAAATACAGTAAATACAAACACGGTGTGTAATAAGTAATGTAATTTAAACAAAGTTCACTGACAAACTAATTAAAATGAAATCCAGATACAAATCGAAATTTTACTCACTGTGTACAAAATACAAAAAAAAAACTTATTTTAGAAATAAATAATCAACATAAGTATAGGAAATAAAAATCTAATGTATAACATTTCGTGCGCAGAAATTTTTATCAATTTTTTTTCAAGACTTTAAGTTCAGTCCAGTAAATGTAGGATAATATCGCAACTTTGAATTTTTACGACCAAGTCATAAAAAACTGTTAACGTTCGCTAATACGATAACAGATGGCGCCACAAGCAACAAAAACGCCACGATGCCATTGAACAACTAAAAAAGTACACAGAAACTCACCAGTGTACCCAGGAGGACACTCGCAAGTATACCCAGCGATGGAGTCGTGGCACGTGCCACCGTTCCTGCAAGGACTGGACGCGCAGTCGTCTATGTTCACTTGGCAACGCGCTCCGGTGAAACTGGAAGGAATAATAACGAAATTTAGAAACAGTAGCAAAGTATGATGAAAAAAATGTATGATCAAGAGAAGTAGCTGAAATGGATCAGAATATAATTAGGTTTTTCTCGAAATGAAATGTAATTTTAAAATGTGCAATTATATGACTAAAACTATTACAAATATACTTGTAAGGTAACTATATTAATGTTTAGTGAAATACAGCTTGCATAAATTAAAAAACAAACAGACTCTCAACCTATCTAAAGTGAACTGTTATTGAAATTTTGAAAAGAAATATTGTATAAACTATACTAATTAGCAGACACGAAGGTTTGAGAAAAACGATATTAGATTATTTAATAATATAATAGATCGCTTACCCAATAACACAAGTACATCGGAACGCGTTGATCATATCGTGGCAAACTCCGCCGTTGAGACATGGATTGTTAGCGCATTCATCTATTTCTACCTCGCATTGGGTCCCAGTGAAGCCTAGAAAAGAAACAGATTTTTAAGTAAAGTACGGATCGTGAGATACATTTGTTCGAGCGGAGTTCTATATAACGATTAACATATTATGTATATATATATTGATTGATAGCAGAAAGAACCATGAATGAAGCTCGTC
>DWTU01003893.1:0-10028 GCA_018251515.1 Cecropterus confusis
ATTTATGGCCCTTCTCTTAAACCAGCTAGGTAACACAGGACTAACGAAATAATTACCTTCTACCTCATCATACATCATTTGAAATTTTAAAAAACTAGCAACCCGCCCTGACTTCGCGCGGGTGTAATGTTGATACTAAGTATACTACAAAATGTCTTTATATACAACGTTCACAATTTTTTGTCATTAGAAAACGAGTATATTTACGACATCCCATTGAAACCCCTTCAATTACCAGTGTTTCTCTACTATATTATGCATGTATTATATATATAAACCTTTCGTTTGAATCATGCTATCTATTTAAAAAAACCCACATTAAAATCCGTTGCGCAGTTTTGAAGATACATACATAGGAACAGACAGACAGCGGGTAGCGACTTTGTTTTATACTATGTAGTGATATAAAACGGGGAATTTTAAATTAAATAGTAATATAAATATAGTTATGGCGGAAGTAACTTCGTATATTTATCCAATGTTTTAAGAAGTTTATAAAAAGCATGCCACAAAAATACGAATAAGTGTATCGACCTTCCAACATGCCACCCACGTAACAAACTTGAAAATATTAATTCAAAAATACCACTTCACGTTTGCATTCTAAGTGCTCTTTTGTACCTTTAATACACTTTTAATTAGACTCTCTGTAAGAATCGAAATGACTCGTTTAATTTAAGCCCAGAGAAGCGTGGCGTCGGTCATGTAAACGGCATTAATTCAGCCATTGTTTCCATTTTAAAAAGCTAATTGCTCCCTGTTTTGTGCGGTGGCAACATCGTACTTAGGGAAAACGGATACGCTTAACTTCGTGTCGAACGGCGCTCATATTAAATGTCAAAATCTAAATTAGTCAAATTATGCTTTTAATTTCCTTATAATTTGATTACAGATGTTGTTTATTTGTGTATTTGTACACAGAACTTGCGTTAACATCGTAAATATGAAATATTATATCGTAAATAGAAAATAAACTAATTGATTTTTTCGCGCCACCCATTTATTTCGTTTTAATGTTGGTACTTTATTATTATTAAAAATGTATTTATGGCTTTGGCTTGGCAACTTTAAGCCTAACTTTATTAAATCGCGGCCATCTTTTTCTAATGTTGATACTACTGTGTTGTACCTACATAGACCATATATAGTTTATTACAATTCTTTTTCCTTTTTAGATTTAAGTGCAGGATTTCTTAAACTGTTGGACACACGCGTGTAGTAACTTACCCGCGATTATAGGGTTAATTTGTATTTTCTTCCCAGTCTTTTGTTCGATTGATTTACGATGACGAGTATCGAGTTCCCGATTTATCGCCGCGATCGAAAACAAGTCGATTATAGTTATTTATTCGCGTGGTAATGCCTTGTTCGTTATGTTACTCTTGAACAACACTAATGTAATGTTATCCGAGTATCTTACTTGGCTGTAATTTTGTCTGCTTTAAAAATAAAACTGCTATTTTTAATCTGCACAGTTCACAGACTAAATATAAAGGTTTTTCGCGAATTTACCTATGTATAGTTACATAAAAGCGTTCTTTTATTAAAAATACTACATTACCTAATGTATACCGTCTTTATCAGTATCGTGTTTATATTAGTAATTTCGAATATCTTGAAAACGTTACGATTTCTTCTTTTTTTATGGTTAAAAATGTAAAATGATAAATTTCAAATATTTTGCGTCAAAATATGGGGTTAATCATTGATAAAGCGTTTCAATTAGTTTTGAAAGTTGTTTGTATGTATGTATTTGTATTATCACTTAGGAACTAGCTCAATTCTGTACCTGTACTTATAGACGACGGCATTTACTTTAAATAACATGTACTTATTATTTCATCTGTTCACTTTCAATTAGGATAAGCGATAGTAGAAAAACTAGATATTACTCTTCGTGGTTCTAATCCGGAAGTACCGCCGTCACAGCTATATTTGCCTCATCACGGCAGTGTTACGCGGTGCCGTGTTATGGTCCTAAGGACGAGCTTGGAATAAGGGAGAGTTGTATTAACTTAGTCCTCAGGGTAGCAATATTTTGCGGCTACACACAGGGAGGATACTGTCCTACACCCTGGCGGTAGTAATTATCAATGGGTAGAAATACTTAAATGAAGGAGGCTGTTAACTTGTTTACTGCTATAGTAAATATGCGTATGCTTCTTTTTCCTTAACTTCCTTAACTTAATAAGTACGATTACAAGAAAAAAATCAAGTATCAATTATTCTAGACTCCAAGTAGAGTCATTAAAACCTAGATTTTCATTTTCAGCTCAATTAACTCCGAGGCCATTGATTAATGTGGTTCCTTCATTAACTGTTTCCGATTAGCGACCATGTCGTAACTATACTGCAATTTTTAATTACTTACGTACTTGATTGGCATTAATTTGCAGATTACGCGACATATTCGCTTATTGGAGTCATTCGATTATTGAGATAACGATTAAATCGATTTTGATTGCTACGGTTGTAAATGCGCGTGCACCTCACTAGTTAACCATAGATACCATTTTTTTGTCTATAAATAAATGACAAATCTTTCACTCGTTTTCTGTCTCAACCGGCTTTCTTTTTTTGTTTCATAGTTACTGACGGCATTTAGTATTTGATAAAAAAGAAATCAAATTTCCAGTAACTCTCTTAGTCAAATATGATCCACACTACCATCGACCAGTTGACATTTGCCCTAATTTAACTAAATAGCAAATAGCAGCAATACGGTAAGTATTGCTGTTTCTTGCGCTTCGGTGGAAGGGTTTGGTTGCCGGTTTACTTCAATATGACTTACATGATAGAACCTTGACTTCAAGTAAAACCGCTGTTGAGTATGAATTTGCTTACAGATGTCCATGGGTGGTATGACCACTTACCATCAAGTGGACTCGTTTGACGACCCGCGTGGCGGAGCGGTCACCATACCGGTCTGACACGCAGTGGGTTCCGGGTCCGATCCCCAGCCAGACGGACATCCGAATGATGGGTTTAGATTTCTGTGTATTCTGTCTTGTGTAGTGTATTCGTCTTTGTGTGTCCATCGCACTCACGACACAGGAGAAAATTCTACTGTGGGGCCATGAGTGTAGAAAGCGTTTATGTTTATGTTTGCTATTTCAAATTTTAAAAAGAAAAAGTTGCAAATTCAAGTTATTATTACCTCTTAGTGTTATCGGTGTTTGCGAACGGTAAATAAACCACTGGACACACTCGTTTACAAAAGTGCTGATATTAAAATTTATAGCCATAAACATTTTATCATAATTGTTACGTTTCCAATAATGTTGTCCAAGTAACGCGTTTTTTAACACTTTCAATAACTATTACTCTCATTTTTAAATCAAGTGAAAGATTTTGCGAAATATTTTCGACAAGGTGACAATTTTAATCAAAATGGTTATGACAGTGATATTTTTTTATTGTTTCGTCCTATTTTGAGGTAATTCCGACAATAATACATTCGAAACATTATTTTTAATGCGAAATAATATTGTCGATTTTTTTGGGTTCCGTATCCAATGGGCAAAAGCGGGCCCGTATTACTAAGACTCCGTTGTCCGCCTGTCCGTCTCTCGGTCAGCAGGCTGAAGCTTATGAAGCGTCATAGGTACACTCTTGAAATTTTCAAAGAATGATGCATCTATAACAAAAAAAAAACTAAACCAATAAAATACATATTTACGGGGGGCTCTCATACAGCGAACGTGATATTATTACTCCATATTAATAATGTCAAAAGGTAAACGCGTTTAATTATATATTAACTTTAAAAATCATAATTTATTTTTGTATATGTTTGTAAATATTGAAGGCGGATTCCCATACAACAAACGTGTGCCGTTTTTATCGATACAGAACCTTTCGTGCGCAAGTCCGACTCGCACTTGGCCGGTTTTATTAACTCTGTTCATGGACTGAGGCTGTTTTAAAATGTCACTGATGTTATAGGCATGTTTCACTTTTGCTTTCAAATTCTATTTAAAGTACTAGGTGTCATGTAAATTGAATAACGGTAATATAGAGTGAATGTCTACTTACCGAATAGAAAGTTATAATTACGATGTATTACAACAGACTTTAAATTAACCATACTAGATCATTTCCTTACAAGATAAGGTGTAGGCGGTGTCTTTTTTGTAAAAAAATGATGTTATATATATTAAAAAATACGCGCGGTGAATAATTATAACAAAGATTTGATCAAGTATTCGTATAATTGTTATTTTTGTATGGCAGTGCCTTTTTTGGAAATTTTGACGTTATTTTCATATCAAAATATACGAAAAGCGCCGCGATTAATTATAACAAAGTTCTGATGATCAAGTATTCGAAAATGTTTTTTGTCTTTGTTTTTCGTTATTTTGGTAAATTTATTTAACTTTTCTTTATAGTAAAGCAGTAGCAAACGAGCGTGCAGCCCACCTGATGGCAAGTGGCAACTGCCATGGACATCTGTCATCAACCCTACGTAAGATCAAAGTCTCATCTAAAGTTAGCCACAGATGCGTTGCGACCCCTGAGGATTAAGTTGGAATGCCTCGGAAAAGTATCTCCCTTACCAAACCCTTCACACCAGAACACAACAGCGCATTACACTGCTGTTATTAGGCAGAAATAGGTGTGGTGGTGGTGCTTCCGTAGTCGAACCACAAAGAGTTCTACCACCTGCAACATTGCATTTCTTAAGATATTGTAATTCGATGGGTTGCATTCCTCTGTGTTCTTGTTAAATCAGCTATGGTCGGTCCAATTCAGTCTCCCGTTGCAGCGATTTGTTGCCACTTTGAACGGAATTTGCTCTTTATGTGGTCAGATGTGCTTTGGCTGCCATTTACCATCAGGACCTCATTCATTAAAATTAAAATATTTCTATAATGACAGACACTTAAATTAATTTATTGTACATAATAGCAGTGTATTTTAGAAGTTATGTCCCTTCCCATTTGAATGTCTTTTTCAAATTCATTCTTGCATTAACCTTTTGCGGTCCAATGTTGTTCCCATTCTGACCTTCCTAAAGAGCCTATAGAATAAGATATTCTTATTGCAAGACCTTTATTTTACTCTTAACTTAGCAGCAATTGAGTCCCTTGGACATAGGCCTCCCGTAATGAGCTTTCTTTTCCAAATAGCATGCAGTTGAGTTATTTATACTGTCTGTTTCTCTTTAAAATGAAATCGACTGTCAAAGAAACAAAACATAACGGCCTAACATGGCTTAACGGTATTAAGCGTTTAATAAGCACGCTTAAGCTAATAAGCAGTATAAATAGCTTCCATTCGCTTGCAATTGACTCATTCACTCCGGACAGATTCATTCAGGTCATGCGGCTCGGTCTTGACGATTTAATGATGGCTTGCACCTGAATGTTAATCGGTCAACAATGACGGCATGGTCAATATGATGTCATTATTATGTTGTAATTCTACTGGGGTTTGTAGCGCGTGAATTATAGGTTGTGTAGACTCCCTCTGAATTTAAAGGAATCCTTCGTGCCTTGGTGATGGCGCCACCGTCATGGGTAGCAACTGGAGCAGGGTAAAGGATTTATAAGACACTAACTGAAGTACCCGTGCTTCGCTACAGGATACAATATAGTCGCCATTTTTAAATAGTGCAAAATATCGTAATCAAAAGTAGCCTATGATTGACCAGGTAAATAAACTACATCCAACAAAATTTCATGTAAACCGGACCAGTGGTTCTTGCGAGAAGTAACAAACAGACAAACAGACACACACCGTCTAATTTTTATATATTAGTATAGATTACAACTTGTCTTCGAGGGTAGTAACTTTTTAACTCGTACATATGTTAGGTGCACGGATGGCGGCGACCATATACCTCCCTTGCACTTTTGTGAATGTAAGATACGTGGGTTGTCCACTTTTAGAACCTGTATATTGACTTAAACGACTTAGAAGCTACTTAACTTATTGAAAAACAGTTTTATGGGAACTATTTGAAATTTGGCAACAATTCATTGCACTATTAGTGGGCACAGGATATCAGAATTAAATTAAAACCTCAATTTTACCTAAGAAAATTGATACTTAACAATACCTTAGTTCATAATGATATTATACTGGAAGTAAAGATGGCTATTGCCTTAATGTTTCATGAATATTCAATTTCATTTTCTAACAATGTAGTGGAAAATTATTATTTATAATTATTTTATGACTTAATCATAAACCATTTGTGGACAAAATTTCATGTGACATACGTGAAATTTAGTCCACAAATTCGGCTATTTTGCGTAATCTAATAACAAACATCCAAACACACAAACTTTTATATCTATAATATCAATAGCATTACATTAGATATGTATGTTATCATACACATTTATCGTAAATATCATCATATTTGTGGGTTATTCATAATGCATTCTAATGACTGTTCAATTGTTTTAAATGCATGCAATGTACGTCTTGCGTGTAATTATTATGAGGCATCCGTCTTATTGTAAATATGATAGAAATATTACTTTAAATATAGCAACCATGTATGTTTTACAAGCTATTTAAAGAAGAATTACCGTTTATTTGGTTGAACATAAAAAGAATGAAAATAATACAAAAAAATGTATCGCTAATAGAAAGAAAGACAAGAATAAAAATTGTCAAGATAAAAAGAAAGAAAGTTATACTAAAAATGTATCACTAATAAAAAGAAAGAAAGAAAAATGATTTATTCGGTTAAATATGAAAAGAAATAATAATAAAATGTATCAGTAACTTATTATTTAGCTTGTCTTGATCCTTAGAATGTGTCAAATCTTGCAACTGAATTTTAAACCAATTAATTCTAACTGAGCTGAAGTTGTAATTGAGCTGAAGAGTCTAGTTGAGCTGAAGTTTTGCGCACATGTTTGGCGAAGATGACAATGCATGTTTAGCTTAGTGACATTATATCCAACATGGCAGACGCCCCAAGATGGCGGAACAATCAATTCTTAACCCTTTTGATATGGGTGTCAATTGAAAGGGTTTTTTTGTTTGTTTCATTTATTTATATAATTTAATTTTATTTGAAATTATACTTACGTATTGACTACTCACTTATTGACTATCAAAGATTATTGTATGTATATGATAAAATTAATGACATGTCTGTTTGTAATTTAAATAACGTTACAAAAACTAAATTTTTATTTTAAATGTTTGTCTATACAAATTTGCGAACGTCTAATCCGATTTTGACGAAACTTTGTCCTAAAATAAGACCAAGCCACGAGAAGAAGTTTGTCTAATCTATATCTACGAAACGAATGTTTAAAATTAAAATAATAGATTCCTACTTGTTATAACTGTTAAATAATACTTAAACTAGATATATCTTTCATTTATAGAAAATATCAAATGTAAATATTATTTATTTCTGATCGTACGTAAGGTTAGGGAACGTACACAAACCACGTGACCATTTCAGGGGGGATGATCTTAAAAACACTAGACTTGGTCACAGGGAGGAGGGGTGGTTAAGGTATTCGTCAAGTAGTCATTATCCCCTTAAGGAAATCACGCACTTCATTGAACTTATTCAAATATGGCGCGCAACTTAAACTTTCTGTTTCCAAAAAATGATTAAAACCCGTGTTTTTACGAATTACTACGTAAATACTAGAGGGTTGGGGGGTTTACTTAGACACTATGGATAGTGACCAAAGGGGGGAAGGGGGTCAAAACTTGTCAATAATAGGTCACGTGGCTTGTACGTTCTCTTATGCGATACTTAATAATTGTATTGATAACAGAATTGTTCCTTCTATTGCATGGGTTTGTATGCCATAGTAAAAGTGAAATGTAAATAAATTAATATAATAGATTAAATAATATAATAGAAGGTAGTCATAATGTACATTTCTGATTATTTAAACTAAGTGTAAATAGGTATGTGTGTTAGTTTATAGTGTATGTGTGTATATCAGGCTAACACTTTTGCTCCCGACTATACCCATTGTTTGGTTCGAAAGTAAATTGTAGCAACTTAAAGATGAGTGATATGAAATATATGTTTTTACTCATTTAAACTTATTGCCTTTTTCCTGTTACCCTTTTTATGTGCTGTTGCGTTTAAGCCTCTCGCTACTATTGAGTTCTGGTTACTCCAGAAGTAACTTTACTTACTTAAGAGAACTTTACTTAAGAGAAGGATTCGCATTCCTTACGTCCGAACACACTAAAAATCGAATTGCCGCGTGTATGTATATGTACACCACAAATATTTGAAATAATATAGATTTCTATAATTTAACAGAATTTATCTCTTTATTGAAATCACATCAGACCAAAAGTAATCCAAATAAATCTGAATTGAATTAAAAGGATTATAACATATTTACAGAGCGAATTTTGATTAATCTTTGAGTCTTCTGTTTTATTAAATTTAATTCATATAACAAAAGCTTTTACAATTTAAAATTGATTTTTTACACGTGAGTGAAGCCTTGGTACACAGCTAGTATATACAATCGTTATATAATTTAGTTAATCGTACTATATGTCTATTATAGTGGAAAATACATTATTTCATAGGCCATTAAATATTTTAGAAACAAAACGTCTCCAAAAATAATAGAGTATATCGCCGTGGGAGTCGGCAAAATAAAAAGAGGTTACTAAAATTCCTAAAAAATAAATGTAATTCCTATTGCATTTTGCAATGATTTTTAATTACTAATTATATTTAATAATTACTTATTTAAATATCCTTGTTACTTCAATGTTATCTGGCGTAGAAAGCTAGTGTCACATTCGTGTCAGAAGGTTCCATAAGCATACAGTTACAGTTTAGTTGAAGTTGAATTTTGAATGCGGACTTCGTCCAGACAATGTCTGCCTAATAACAGCAGTGTTGTCGCTTAGCATTCTGGCGTAAAGATGTGGTAAGGAACATATTCATTAGGGATATTTTAATGAGTCCTAGTACCTCTAGGAAGACTTAACCTTATCTGTGGTTACTTACATGTGTCCATGGTCAACAGCGGTCACTTTCCATCAAGTGGACCGCAAGCTCGTTTGCTGCATCTTTGTTATATAAGAAAAAGTTTTGAAATGAACAATGGGGATGTTATTGTTGCCTTGGAAGAATGGAAGCGCGCATGTTTAACTGTACTTCTCCGTCAGCTTCAAAATCCCTGTTCTACTATTCTGTATTACTGTTTTACTACTCAGTATGGAAGTAGCAAACGAGCATGCAGCCCGCCTGACGGTAAGTGGCTATTGCCGCCGATGGACATCTGTAATCAAACCTAGGTAAGATCAAAGTCTCACCTAAGGTTACCTACAGATGCGTTGCTACACCAGAGGACTAAGATGGAAAGCTTCGGAAAAGTATGTCTCCCTTACCACGCTCTTCAGACCAGAACACAACAGCGCATAACACTGCTGTTATTAGGCAGAAATAGGTGTGGCGGTGGGGCTTCCGGAGTCGAAACACAAAGAGTTCTACCACCTTCAAAAAATTTAGTTTACATAAATTTTTAATCAAAAATGATTCAAGTACCCAAAAAATAAAACATTTCTTTTCAACTATACACTATTTATGTATCATATTTCGGTTCCTGTAATATACAAATAATGACCACTTGTTAGAGAATCTCACACCTCCATGCCTGAATATAATGAGTTTTACCATTAAGGACGTGTAAAAGACATTTACACGTTACGGTCACGATTTTGTTATTACCCGACTACGTCACAAGGAGGGTAATGTTTTTCATGCGTATCCATTTTTTTGGCTCGCGCTACAGCCAAACGGCTTGACGGGTTGTCATGACATGTCATTAGCACCTATTCAGTTTGCGGAGACGAATCTAATGATAAGTCATATGTCATAATCCGTCAAGCTGGGCTGTAGCGTGTGCCAAAGAAATGGACATACATACATAAATACGCTCGAAAAATATTACCCATCTTCTGACGCAATCGGATAACTAGTAACATAGTTAAAAGTATTATAAGAAAAAACCGACTACTTAAAACCAACTTTTTGTTCGTTATGAGACATTTAATTTAACGCTTTA
>DWTU01003894.1:0-10027 GCA_018251515.1 Cecropterus confusis
CACTCCTCTAGAGGCCACTCACGTAATTAGAGTAATAAACCCAATTGGTCAGGATGACTCATTCATTCACACACATAAAGTGTCTAGTTCCTACTTAATGTTGGGCTTGAATGAAAATATAGGTTTTATTATGTACTTGGCCATGATAAACTTATGTAACATAATGATTTCTTCCTAAAACTGTGCTTGTTTTGTAGGGTTCATTAATAAAATTTGCTCCTTATATTAACATTAACATACAATACAATGTACCAATGTACAATATTGGCTGTACTAGACAATTACATCTTTTTTTTATGTATGAAGTTGTTTGTATTTCATTATATGTATTAAATTATCAATTGTATAGTCTAACAATTAATATGTATCTCTTTTGTATTATTACATTTTTTAATATCACATACATTTATGTCTGTGCCAACTAAAATAATGGTAATTATTATTTATCTAATAATACATATATTCTCATGATAATAATGTGATAACCCAGGATGCTGCTACTCGAAACCCCTGTTGGTGCCTGGTGGTCGCGCGTTTGTGTGGCCGGCCATCCAACGCGTTCAAAGAATATCTCTCAACACTATGACACTGCAGGTCGAGTCACCCACTGTATACACTAGCCAAGGTGTGCCCATCTCTGTCACCGGAATTGCTCAGGTAAACTTATTTCGTAGTGTGTAGTGTAGTAAAGTATAGTGACAATTCCATTTTCTAATGCTGGCTTTCCGTGGTCCATGATTCTATGGTTTTAGCACGGTCTGCGTACTATCGTTACCATGCGTCGCACGCAGACACGCGCAATAAGAGTCTTGCTCTTATTGTGCGTCTATCTTAAGATTTGAAACCATTTTAAAACGCAAGAAAGTAAGAAAAGCAAAGTTATAGGTCCCACGCCTACCGCACTTATGAAGCCATTTCTTGGTAGATCATATGCCCAGCCTCGGATTCGCTGTGCTACCACAGACAATACTCATCAAACTTTGCGTGGGTGTAGTATAGTCTGCATGCTTCCATAACATCATGTTCCATTGAAAGTCACCATAAGACATTATATTATTGATTGCTACACCTAATTATTAATATTATGGCCACCATATATAGATTAATTTTGTATTGTTTATATCAACATAAACATAGCACAATGCTTAAGAAGTAGATTTCCTGTGTTGATCCTTGAAATAATGGCCATTATTTTCATTACTGTCATTAAATTCACTGTTCAGTGACTTGTCATATTTTAGTATAAATCAGAGAATATGAATGTCTTCTTCTACTTAAAAAGTGCAAGTCTAGGTTTTATATTATATAGAATTTGTGAATATGGGTTAGTGATGAATAATAAAAAAATTAAACTATTTCAGGTGAAGATTCAAGGTCAAAATGCTGAAATGTTGCTCTCAGCTTGCGAGCAGTTTCTAGGCAAATCTGAGCAGGAGATCCAGCACATAGCCCTCGTAACCCTTGAAGGTCACCAGCGTGCTATTATGGGATCTATGACAGTGGAAGAAATATACAAGGACAGGAAAATATTCTCCAAAAAGGTATTTAGTTATAATGTTTCTGTTATATGAATGATATGTAATGGCGTTGTATTCAAATTATTATGTACAAAATAATCTACATTAGGAATTCATACTAACTTTAAAATTGCTCTTTGAATACAGCAGTTAGTGCAGTTTAGAAACTGATTGCGCATTTGGTTATTACTACGTTTGTTTGAACTGCATGCCTACCGTTGGCAGTTTTTAATGTAGTTTTGTACACTGGACATAAAGTGCATCCAAATTGCTATTGGAAGTGTACTGAGGGTGTACAAACACCTTAAGTATTAGTTGGTATGTCTCATATTGGTAACACTCAACTATTCCGCCTCACATGTACATATTACGACAATTTACCTCATTATCACACACTACACACTTAACTGCAAAGGTTTGGTAATATATATGATATACATTTTTACAGGTATTTGAAGTAGCTTCCAGCGACCTAATCAACATGGGAATAACTGTTGTATCTTACACACTAAAAGACATCAGAGACGAGGAGGTATGTTGAATTATTTATTGAACATCAGTTGTAAATAATCTGATTTGGATGTACTTTTTTTAATAGTTAATTCCTTTATTATGACAATTCTTTTCATAAATAGCTTCTTTTAAATTGATTCCTAAATCTACTTTTAAAGCTATTACAAATATTTTAGTCACTTTTCAATTGTTCATTGAACATTAGATGATTTATATACATCTTATACATTAGACGGTAATCTTTTTGTTCTATCACGGAAACAGGACGCAAAGGTATGTTCAACCAAAAATTAGTGTGAAATGTGCATTATATTATTTTGCGCATATGATTTCAATGTATATACTTATCTATTTTTATGAAGCTGTGACATTATGTATGTAATATGTGTGTAGTACATATAAGTATTATATACAAAGTTTGCCTATGTAAATATTTAAAAATTTTATGTATATATGAGGAATATGAAGTATGTTAAAGAATGTGTAACGAAACTCGCATAGTGGTTGAAATTCCGCCTCTCAACCGCAGGTCCAAGATACCCAAATAAATGTAGAGAAGCACCTTTGATTTTTCATAGTTATATGCAAATTAGAGTTTATATATTTTGCTTTAGTGATAAAGGAATTTATCAAGTAGAAATATGCAACCGAGAAAGTTCTTAAAAAAAACTCAAATGTACATAAAGTATGTAATCCCACTTAGCCACCGCGATTGGATGTTAATTCTAAGAGGACCCCTGAGGAGATCCATACCCTGCAGTTAAATATTAGTGGGTTTACAACGAAAGCCAAATGATATATGCAATGTATGATATATAAGCCGACAGATAAATGAAAAAAAAAATGACAAATTGTTTATACACTGAATTGCAACAAAATTATATATATATTTATCACGTAATTGTATCAAGTAGCTAAATAGACTCCTTATTATAATATTTAACTCGTCTCTTATTATCCCGACTTATCTCTTGCGTGAATGTGGTTCTAATACGACCAGATAGGATGTATATGGTTAGTATTATAGAAACAGGAGTCTAATTAGTCATTGATTATTTATGAAAGAATCATTTGTCATATTACACGCTTCCTTATAATGATGTTCGATATGTATTACACAACACTGACATAAGTATAAAATCCACGAACGCTTTTTTTTGTTAGGTCAAGTAGTTGCAACATGAGACTGCCAAAGATTTAAAACCAGATATGATGGCAGCTACAGCTTTTTATACAAGTTAATGGGTGTGCAATATATGATGCTGTATAATAACCGCTTATGTAACATGTTTAATTTTCGCTCATCAAACTGGAATTGCAAAGTGAAATGAAAAACCGGTACTGGCACATACATCACTGTTTTAGCTAATAGCTCCGTAATTGTTCTATGGATTTTCAACTACGCTTTTTTGTTTGGCCTTTAAGCACAACTACAGTGGGTTATCAAATTATTTGGGACAGTCAGAACTTTTTACAATTTTGTATTATGGGCGCACTTGAGCGGAGTTTGAGTGGTTTGAGAATTGCTGGAATGTGTTTTTTTCACATTGACTATGATTAGTTTGTTATTTAAAGTTGATGACGATAGTTCATATCATATTTTTGGAAGAAAAAATTTCATATTTCATTATGAAGAAAGTCGTAGAGAGAGAAAGAGGTCTTACAGTGAGTGAGAATTTCGTCGTAAATCATCAAGTTTTTTAAAAGTTTCTGTACAATTGTTTGTATGTAAGTATTATTTTATTATTGTGTGGTACTTTAACTCATCCTTTTCTTATTATTTATATTTTAATGTTACTTTATATTGCTTACAGCATCAGCAACGGGTGTGATTTGTCTCCAAGGAAAAAATATGAGGTGAAGACCCTTCTTCTGCATACGAATTATTCGCAAAGAAAAATAGCAAGTATTGCTGGTGTTTCCAAATCAACAATTAATAAAATTAAATTGAATTTGGACCAAAACCAGCCTCTGTCTCCAAAGAGAAAAGGAGAAAGCGGCAGAAAACGCATAACCACACCACGGTTATATTTAGTGTAAGGAACCATGAGACAAGATCAATACAAACAAGTGCTACAAACTCGCCTTATTCACCAGCTCGAGAAATGTTTCCCGAATGGCGAAGAATTCTTGTTTATGCATGATTCAGCACCATGCCATAAAGCTAGAAGCATTACTGCATTTCTGGCATAGAATAATATCACAGTTCTGTCTCTGCCTGGAAATTCTCCCGACATGAACCGCATAGAGAACCTGTGGGAAATTACCAAGAGGGAAATTGCTAAAGAAAACATCACAAATAAAAGATTATTGATTGAAAAGCTTATAAATGTTTGGCACCACAATGAAGTAATAAAAGAAAATGCAAAGAAATGCATATGAAGCATGCCCAGCAGAATTGAAGCCTTAATACAGGCTAAGGGAAATATCACAAAATACTGATCCTCAATCCAATTGTACTTTTGTTTATTTTTTCTTTTGTGTTATAAATGATAATGTAGTTCTTTTTATTAGATTTGGTAAATAAATGTATAGCATACTTACGTAATATAATTTTCAAAAAAATACATGTTTGTTTCACTTAATTTTTTGAATAAAAATTTCACATATACTTATTTTCATGACTGTTCTTAATAATTTGGCAACCCACTGTAACTGTATCGAACTTTTTTACCATTTAAGGTAACTATCAAAAAATTATTCATAAAAGTAATACTAAAAATAATAAGTGTTCTTTTTTTTAATTTATTAACCGATACATTTTCTTAATTCATAACTGTAAATAGGATTGAAATACAGAGGTAATACAGGCTGCGTATTATTAAAATATGTAAATGACGAAAGTAAATTAACAAAACAGGGGGAGTCAGGGATGGTGTATGCTAATATATTCTCGATTTTGAAGTCGGAAGGGCTATAAATAGAAATCCGCCGTCCTGATTGGATTTGATTAACTGGCAATTATTAATTAAATAGAAAAAAAATGAAAGAGCATTTTGTACGATTGTCGTACATAATCCACATAGAATGGGGGATGCGGGGAAGCTCGTTTATATGTGTTTTCTTACACAGGGATACTTGAAAGCGCTAGGTATGGCTCGTACTGCGGAGGTGAAACGGGACGCACGTATCGGCGAAGCGGAGGCCCAAGCCGAGGCCAAGATAAAGGAGGCGATGGCGGAGGAACAGCGTATGGCCGCCAGGTTCCTCAACGACACCGAAATAGCTAAGGCCCAGAGAGACTTCGAATTGAAGAAAGCCGCTTATGACGTCGAAGTGCAGACTAAGAAGGTATATGGTATTTTCTTAGAAAATTGTTGGCGAAGTCCGTAGGAAACAAAGTATTAAATACTACACGATAACGTTTCAAGTGTCGGGGAATTAACATTAAAATACGCAATTGTAGATAGTCATAAAATATTATATGACTGTATAACATATGTTTAAAATAATCCTTTGATTAGCATCATTTAGTATATGATTGGTATAACACAAGTATAAGCACACTGTAGGATAACTTATAATATTCTAACAGTCGAATTGTCTTAAAAGTACCAGGTACAGTTAATGTATCTCATCGCTTAGGTTTATTATTTCGATAATTAATTTACAAAAAGAATTCTATTAAAGCAATATTTATTTAAAAAAATATATTTGTAAACAGCTAACAATGGTACTGTTCCCTCTTTGTATAATATTATCCCAAGCGATTTCTTGTAAAATTTTGTAAATTTTCTTGTAATGGAAAACAAACAAAATAAAATGTAAATCGAAACGACAGGCTGAAGCGGAGATGGCCTACGAATTACAAGCGGCGAAGACTAAGCAGCGCATCAAGGAGGAACAGATGCAAATCGCTGTGGTGGAGCGTTCACAGGAGATCAACGTACAGAAGTGGGAGGTGCATCGTCGCGAGAAGGAACTGGAGGCCACCATACGCAGGTATCACCCGGACTAAGTTTAATATATTTATTTTATATTATATATAGCCGTTTTCACAGGAATGCTATATGCACAACATAAAATGCTAATTTCACAGGAGAGTCAATTAAAAATTAAACAATGCTTTTTGTTTTTATCATTTTAATGAGTGAAATTGAAATAATACAATAAAAATGGCATTAACCACGATGAAGTTAGAGCACCAAATTTTCAATTTTGGAATAATAAGATAAAGATATAAAATCAGTATTTGCTTAAAATTGATAAATTTGACTAGCAGTGATAGCCTAATGGTTGAAACTCGACCTCTCGAGGGGCCGCGGTTCGAATCCCAAGCAGGCAGCACTGATTTTTCTAAAATTATGTGCGTATTAGAAATTATCATTGCTTTACGGTGAAGGAAAACATCGTGAGAAAACCTGCACACCAGAGAGTTCTCAAAAAAAAGAGTTCTGAAAGGTGTGTGAAGTCTACCAATTCGCACTTGGCCAGTGCGGTGGACCATAGCTTGAACCCCTTTCATCTTGAGAGGAGACCCTTGCCCAGCAGTGGGACAATAATGGGTTGACGATGTATGCAAAGCAGCGATATAGATACTTCAAACGAGCTTGCAGTTCACTTGGTGGTAAGTGACCACTGTCGTAATGGCCACCTGTAATCAATAGCATTGGAGTGCTATCTGAGGTCGGCCAGAGATGCGTTGCTACTTCTTAGGAGTAGTTAGAACGTCTCGTTTGAGTGTGTCTCTCTTAGTCTGACCGTCTATTGACTTGCTTAAACCACTGTACCTCGGACAAACCAATTTTTTGCTTGGGTAATCGTCAGGTGATACATATAGAATGTAGATGGAACTTAGTAAAGTAGCGTCCTTGTTCGCCATTTAGTCTACCTTCGTTGGAGTCAGTTACAGATATTCGTTTGCTGCTTCTGAATTGAACTGTTAGCTTAATATTATATATATATTTTTTATAGTAATACAACTACGCTATATGTCAAATAAGTGGAAGTTACATATTACATAAATATACTAAACGATTTTTTTGTTATATTTAAAAAAGTGTGTTGATTCTATTTCATAATTGTTTGCAGGCCTGCGGAGGCTGAGAAATTCAAGCTAGAAAAATTGGCCGAGGCTCACAGACTGAAAACTGTGCTAGAGGCAGAAGCTGAAGCCGAGGCGGTGAAAGTGCGCGGAGAAGTAAGTATCTCCTCACAATTTTTCTGATAAATAACCACAAACATAGGTTTTAACAGTAACAGTGATAGTAAATGCGATTTTTCAAACCAAAAATGACAGAGTTTTGTCGAAGCTGGTATTTAATTAGGTAATTAGAATCGCTTCTTAAAAAAAAAAACAAGCTAACATTTTAAAATACATGTCATGTTGTATAATGACATATTATTTGGCCGTATAGCATTAATTTAGTATAAGTATAACCTTAACAATCAAAGGCTTGTAATTAAGAAATATTTTGTATTTCCATTTTCCTGTCATTGTACTGCCGAGTGTACAAGCAAAATTACTAATTTTTTTTTGTAGTTTGACGGCACATTTGGCAATAAATATTATAATATTTAACTGCCATGCGTAAGATTTCGGGTCTGGTAGGTTTCTAAATTTTGGACTCAAATGTTAGGGGTCTATTTGTTGTAATTTGTATATATTTCAACAGCTCAATAATATCAAGTGAGAATAAAGTGTTCGCTTATGTTTTAATTATTTGTTTCTCAGGCTGAATCTTACGCAATTAAAGCAAAGGCAATAGCGGACGCGGAACAAATGGCGAAGAAGGCGGAAGCTTGGAAGGAGTACGGATCCGCTGCAATGGTAGACATGATGCTCGAAACTCTGCCCAAGGTATGGTTTATGATTTACCCATACTTCTTCAACGCAACGCATCAAACTTGCTCAAAACTTAAACGCTGCTCAAAATTAGAATACATAAAAGTTTTCTTCAATAAAACAAAAAGCAATGGAAAGTGGTTCAAAAAAATACAACTCTACCTTTTAACATTGTTTGTCAATAAGGACATCAGTTTGTCATAGGGTTTTTCGTACGTCATGTCAAACGCGCTAGCGAAAATTACATAATTTTGCCAATTCAAAACGAGCAGATTGCACCTCACGTTTTTAAAACTTACTTTGCTACTTAGGTGAATCAATACAGTAATATAATAATTAAAAATAGCGAAATAATAAGTACTATATATATTATATTATGGCGCAGACATCGGTTGTGCCTGCAACTAATATTGAATAATAAATATTTTAATGTCTGTCATATCTGGTGTTCGACACGTTCAAGGCATTCATTCGAGAAACCACCATGTAGAGTTCTACTACGTTTGAGGTTGATTTCCCGCAGAGCTTGTCTGTTTTAAACCACATAACAATGGCTGGTATAGATGTATGCAAATTAAAAGATACTATTAAGTATTTGAGGTATTAGATAAAAGTTGTTTTTGGCAATAGTATTGTCTATAACTACTCTACTTTTCAAAATAAAGTACTTTGTGAACGAAAACCTACTTAAATTCCATTTTAAAAGAAAAATTAAAACAGTGTTGTTAATACACGATGAATATACGTATCAAATACGTATGATACGGTACGTGAAATAATGATGTATGACACGTGGTATATCTGTCCGTAGGTGGCGGCCGAAGTGGCGGCGCCACTATCGCAAGCCCGCAAGGTGACGATGGTGTCGTGTGGTGGCGGCGAGGTCGGCGCCGCGAAGCTCACCGGCGAGGTGCTCAGCATCGTGCAGTGCATCCCCGAGCTCGTCAAGGGCGTCACCGGCGTCGACATCTCCAAGGTCAAGGTATTGCAACGTAACGCGGTGACGTAACGGGTGACGACGTGCTCTGTATCGCTGTTTGTGACTACTCCATTAGCATTATGACTTGGAATTAGTCACGGTGACGTAATATAATCTAATGACGTGATTTGAAACTCGGTTTTAGTATGAATACTCCATTAGGGCGATTGTGATGTGAAAAAAAAATCACGAGAAAGTAAGACAGACTACAGGTGCAAACATTTACTTTTATAGGATTTATCCTACGAAAATATATATCAAAGTACATATATAATGGTGTCTTACTCTCGTAGTCTCGTAACATTTTGTATAGTTTTTTTTGGTTACAATTCTATCGCGTGCTTTTTAATATTTTAATAAGTAAGAAAATAGTTTATATAGAATTTTCTTAATACTGCCTAATATAATATTAAATAATTATACACATAATACATTTATCTTGTAGATTTGGTATAGGATAACGTTCTCTACCAACTAGCAGCATGAAAGTATGATCTACCTAGTAGTAATTATATAATTTTAATTACTGTTTACGTCGGCAACCTTTTGGCAATCTAAGTAATGGCTTACCGCAGAAATGTAATGGCGAAAACATGGTGTTTAGAAAAACTACGGCGAAAGGACTCGCGGGCCGCAAGGAATGAGTCGCGGGTCGGGAGTTGCCGACCGCTGGCCTAAATCCGTTGATAATAATTAGAAAATTATTATCAACTGATTAATAATATTAAAGCTTATTTAAAACTAATATTGGACTAATTGGTTTCTTAAGACATTAAAAATTCTTTAAACCTAATGTTATTGAAATTTTATAAATTCATTTAAGTGTAAAAATCAAGCCATTAAAAATAATAATTCACGCGTTTTAAACTACCTCTTATGCTTAATTTATACGACGTCAACGCGGCAAAGCGTAGCACAGCGATAGTCATGTGTAAAGTAACAATATAAAGTGAAATTGTTACATTGTATATCACATAGAATTTTAGTTAATATGAAATTCATTTATGATTGGTTCGGGTTGGTCTTTAACATCCATGTTATGATTACACCTGTGTCGCGTCCAGGCAATAAGTCGACGAGAAAGAGAGCTTCCAATCTTTTATAACCTTATCTTACTTCTTACTTTAATATTACAAAGACGGAAGTTTGTGAGGATATATCGCATGCTTAATGGAACACTGACCCATTAAGAGATAAATTAAAATTTAGTTACGTACAGATACAGGCTTCTGA
>DWTU01003895.1:0-10027 GCA_018251515.1 Cecropterus confusis
ATGAGTGCGGCTATGGTTTGACCGGAAGTACACTTATAGAGACGGTAGACGCTAGAAATACTTCAGTAGCTCTTACGTTTCGTTGGAAGGATGTGAACGCTGTCTGTTATCCATACAAGGCATCGGAGGCAATGGTCCTAAAGAGTTATAACCTGCATTTGGTACTAGGCAGAAGCCTTTTTCTATTCTATATTGCCATCAGATGGACGGCATGTCCATTTCGTACTACAATATTACAAAAAAAAAAAACGTTAGGCACTCGGGGACTGCCGCGGTAAGGCTATTGCATAGCATTTTTTCAACGAATGCAATTATAATTAATTATTTATGTAGTATTTTTTGTCTTTGATATTAATTCAAGTTCTTTCTTTTATTTAATAAATGAGAACTTAATATCATTTAAAATATTTTTATTATCTTACAATTCATGTACTTTATTCAGGATTTTTTATCATTGATACTATAGGTTTATTATATTTAGCTTCGTACAGTCGTACCATATACATACACGTTAAGCGAACGCTCGGCCGAGCTACATGGTAGGCGGAGAGGGGAGAGGGTGTTAGGTTTTATTTTCGTTACGGAATTTCTTGTTTCGGTTCCGCGCTCAAAGCCCACGATAAAACCTATGCAATGGCCTAAAAATCATATGATAATATAAATCATGTTTTTAACATGGTGCATTTAATACGTTAAAAAAATAACGAGTTGTATGTAAAAGTTTTCTGGTAGGAAGTAATTTGCTTATTACTAGTTTTTACCCGTGTCGCCGGTTTGGTTACCACGGTATGGAGTACTCCATTCGCATTAATAATATTAGCAAGATTAATAATTATAAATCTAAGAAATATTTTAATAACTTCAAATAAGAATATCTAATACTTTACAACAAAATAGCCAATACGAATGAAATGAAAATTACAATCAAAAATCAAAAAATATTTTAAGATTTTGACCCAAAAATCCAATCTGGATGTTACCTTTTCGTGACTTCATCAAACAGTCATATATTTCAAATATATTGCTTAACTTTTATCTGGGCTTATGATCCGATATTAAGATTTGCTCACAAAAGTTTCGAATTTACGGGTGTGCCTACATTAATCAGATGTTCGTATTTCGGTTTTAGGGTTCCGTATCCAAATAGTAAAAACGAGGAAATATTACTAAGACTCCGCTGTTCATCTGTTCGTCTCTCTGTCATCAGGCTGTATCTCCTGAACCGCGATTTTTCAGAAGATGATGTTGTCGCTATAATGATAAATACTAAAAACAGAATAAAATAAATGTTTAAGAGGGCTCCAATACAATAAACGTGATCTTTTTAGCCGTTTTTTATAGACAACTAGCAGAGTCGTGCCCACGTTAGGCAATAAAAAAATTATTGTACCTATTTATGTATATCAGTTCGCATGCTAATTTGACAAAACATACATAGACAGCATTTTCCACTTTCACCTTTTCCCCTTTTTCTTTCCCCTTCCCCTTTCCGCCTTCCCCTTCCCCTTTACCGCTTTCTCATTCTTTCCCTTCCTCTTTACCCCTTTCTCATTCTTCCCCTTTCCCCTTTCCCCTTTCCCATTTTCCCACTGAAAAAGGAAATTAAAAGGGAAAAAGGGGAAGGGGTAAAGGGTAAAGGCAGAATGGATGAATGGGTGAATAGGTGAATAGGTAAAAAACTTTACCTCTTTATAATAAAAGTAAAATTAAAAACAAAACCAAAAGTATCGTATCTTCCAAGTAGGATTAAACTGCACATGGTGCGCAAATTTGATTGTAATCGGTTCAGTAGTTTAAAAGTACATCGCAGACAAATAACGTAGCTCGAAATTATATAAAATATAAACTATCCTATCTTTCAAGTTGGATTAAACTTTATACGGTGTGCAAATTTTATTGAAATCAGTTCAGTATTTCAAGAGTTTATCGCGGACAAACAACGTGACACTTAATTTATATATATTAAGATGGTATGGTGATACTGGTTGAACCCTCGTGCGTGAGTCCGACTCGCACCTGGCCAGTTTTTTTCCTCTATTTACATTTTTGTACATACATCTATTTACATTTTATTGCTTTAGAAAATATAATTTTGTAGATTTAAAAGACCATATAATTCTTAAATATGCTACTTAAAACGTCCATAACTACTCGAAATTGTTTCAATATACAAAATTAAAAAAAATATATAAAGAATACTATTGCACTCTACAACTTAAGTTATTTTTTACATTCTTTATATACATTCTATGTACACTTTTTTATGAAAATGCATCTCTGTAGACTATGTTAAAAGTAACTGTAGGTGGCAACAAAAACATATTTGTTTTCAGGTGATCCTACTCGTGAAAGGGTGATATGCCCATGTGAAAAGCACTTTTTTCTTAAGTCGATGCCAACCATCGAGAAAGTTTGTCCTTGGTATTTATTATAAGAGCAAACGATATCTTTACAGGAAATTGAACCCTTTTAAGATATATATGCAAATTCGTCGATATCATCTGATACCACGGATCATTCGCGAGCTGCCCGGCAGCGGGGCCAGTGACGATTGTTGCTACAATCACGTTGTCAAATGGTCCAATCCTTTACCAAAAGTCTTGTGCCATTACACATATTAGGAGGGCTTAGATTTTTCAATACTATAACGGGAGTACTAGCTTTCAATTTTGATTTGTGAGATGGCAAGCCGGCAGAATTGAAGGAATTTTAAAAATTCTTGTCGGTAGTGCACTGTATCTTCGAGATTACACACGCTGTCAATCGATTTTTAAAATTTAAAATAACCGGTTACTTGTCCATGTCAATATTGTTTATTTCATTTACTGACTCGTTTATCGATAATAACATGGCTCTTGAAATAAGCCAGATTTACGCTACGACTGCTTTGCTTGGGGCCACACAGGTCATCGCAGCGGAGGCGGTATTTATTTTCGTAATTCGTAATATCCTCTAAATGGAATATCCGATTTGAGTAATTTCAAAAGTTGTCTATAGTTACTGACACAGTTTTGAATATGAAATGATTTATTTGAATAAGAATAAATACGAAAGTCTGGTTATCATATTCTGATTTTGCTCAATTTTTTTTTATTAACTTTTAAGATGGACATACAGCATCGCGACTTTTTTTGTAGATATTGATATGTTCTCTAATATTGTAGAACATTTTTTTTGTTATATCAAGTTACTAAAGTGTATGCATAATAGAAATTTTTAAGTGATTTTTTTACACCTTAATTACAAAAGTAGCCTATGTCCTTTCCGAAGGTCAACTCTATCTCTGTTCCAAATTTCATTAAAATCGGTTCGGTGGTTTAGGCGGTAAGTCGTAGCAGACAGACAGACAAACAGACAAAGTGACAGACAGACAGAGTTACTTTCGCATTTATAATATTAATAAGGATTTGTATGTATATAAATATATAACGTATATCTTTATTAAATATCTAAATCACTTACATAGATTAAAGGTTAGAATAGAATAATGTACATAACTGAAGGAGTCGTATCGGAATCTTCACAATAAACATCTTTTCAGGCGTAAATTTTCATTTCTTTTAATATTCCAGTCCTACTATGCCTTGAAAGGCGCCTCGTGACGTAATAAAGCCTCTAATACAGATCCCAATGTGCGGATCAAGCAGATATTGCGCGAAAGCCTTAAAATGCAGCGGAATAGAACCTCCGAACAATACCGCAAAAACTCGTAGCAAGGAAAAGGCATCACATTGCATATCGCTTCATTCGAATTCGAACTCTTTCAACCCAATGTAGAGTTCTCTCTACAATGGTAGAGTCATAAAATGAAATGTTGAATGCGTTATATGAATTCCAACTATGTTATGTAATGTTAAGAATTGTTTTCGTGCGCAGTTAAAGTCGTGTGTTAGTGAATAGTCCTGCGTCTCTACATATTTATAGAGGGAATTTTTTGTAGAGTCATAATGTGCAGCAACTGTTTGTGTTGGAATTTATTACGCTTCCTTTTATTCTCGTTGTGGTTTATTTTCAGTCTCTACGACATTTTTATAATCTATGGTGCAAATATTTCAAATAAAATGATACTGTTTTTTCTATTATTAAAAGCTTATTATTACAAGCTTTAGATGTGATATATTGATATTTTCTCATAATAAGAGACACTTTTTTATATAATATAGAAGTAGCAAACATGCATGTAGTTCACCTGCTGGTAAGTGGCCACTGCCACCCATGTACACCTCTGATCAACACCAAATGAGATTGGCATCCCACCTGAGCTCGATCACAGATGCGTTGCCGCCCTGGGGTCTAAGTTGGAACCCTTAAAATAAATATGTGTCTCTTACCACACCCTTTAGATCAAAACACAGCAGCGCTTGCAATGTAATCTGAGGCTAATTAGAAACGCCCACATGCGATAGTGACCAACTTAACTGCCGTAAGTCCAGTTATGCGGATGCAACTTCATCCTTCGGCGAGTGGTGCGGTGGAGCGAAGGTGACGTAGACACCAGGTTAATAACTTCCTTGGTAAACTTCTGGCGATCTCCCGCTACTCATCAACAGATGGCGCCACTGGCCTGATGAGTAGCGGGAGGTTGCCCTAAACTCATCACTGTAAAGTCAGTAAAACACGCAGAGGGAGCCTACATCCGCAGACTCAAAGATTTTAATAATAAGGTTCTAATAATTTTGAAAAACTCGTTCAAATTTCATAAAGTAATTTCTGTTCAGAAGTAGGTCCATGGTATAAGCGAAGTTTACATTAAGTACCTCAGTGCCTTATATTTCTTTCCGCTCGGCTTTGTCTTCCGCGTAGTTAAAATAATTATACGTGTTTTGTGTCAACCCCGAGTACAACTCTTGCGTTCTCTTGCATTTAAATAAGGCTTGGCTTAATTAATTAACTTATTTATATTCTATTTTATTAACAGAAGTAACAGGGTAGTAGACCGAGTATGACTAAACTAGAAAGAACTGCCTCGTGCTAGAAGTAGGTGTGAAGTTCTAGCGTGAAGCGATATGAGCTGGCGATATGGGTTGATATGAAGTGACCATGTACGTTTTTAGAAGTAGGAACGCATCTCTGATTGACTTCAGATAGAACCAGGTAGATAAAGTCGCAAACGAGTATACAGTCCATATGATGTTAAGTGGTAACTGTGGCCAATGGATATCTGTAAGCAACTTCATATAGAACAGGACTTCGATCACAGATGTGTTGCTACTCCCGAGACTTACGATGGTCGCCTCGTATATAATTGAGCCGGTACCATGAAAATACTAGGTCCGAAAATTCTACTGGCAAAATATAGCAGTGTAGCAGGGCAAACCAAAACGTAAAGTTTCTACGTTTTTAAACAGATCTCATTTTATAATTTTAATGTCTGTAATATTACAAGATTGCGTGATTGCACCTTCATCTGCTGTTGAAGAAAATATATTTTCCTGAGAATACGGAAAAAATGAAACGTATTTTTATTAAACGTATAGATAAAAACGTATTTTCTGTTTTGATATGGAAGTAGCAAATAAACTTGCAGTCCGCCTGATGGTAAGTGGCCACTGCCACGCATAGACATCTGTAATCAACTCCAGATAAAATCAGAGTCTTACCTGAGGACTAAGTTGGAACGCCTCGGATAAATATGTCCTCTTCTGACCATAATAAAGCAACGTATAACACTGCTGTTGTATTAATAGGTATTAGGTAGTAATAGGCGTGGCGGGGGTGCTTGTGCAATTAAACCATATGATTTCTAATATTTTTAAATACTATGAATCATATACTACGTATTTACGTATTTTTAATAAAAATGACTATGATGTAGAAACCGTGCAGAGGAATATTAGAGTCTCGATTATATTACCATACTAAGCAGCTCACATCTGGATGTGCCCATTTATGGCAATACTAGGTTATGCCCGTGGCTCCGCTCACTTCGCTTAGTTCTACCAGGGTCATGGGTATCCTATATGTTAATTTAGATCGTAATCAATCTGTGGACCAAAAATCAACGAAATCCGACCAGTAGCTTTTGCGTGAAAGGGAAACAAACATACATCATTTACAAACTTTCGCATTTATAATATTAATAATATATGGCGCTTTGGTACCATAAAATGCAAACCACCGGGAAAATTACTTAGATGTAGTATCTGTATGTCATAATATAAATGAAAATACAGCAAATGAAGAGGCGTTTTACAAACCAATTTCAATCTTCTCACAACATGCAAGATGCTGGTAAACTCAGGTACGAATAATTTGTCTACGTAGCAACTGCATTTAGTCAGCCTTCTAACACACATCTATTACTAGGCCTTAAAGCTCAATATCGCACACCAACATCCCCTGAGGCTATCATGCTGTAATTAATCTTGGAAACCGTCACTTTAAATCTGAGTTTGGGGTTTGCTAATTTTAAGCTCCCACTTTAGTTTGATACTCCGCAACGAGCAGACTCCTCTTCGTTGGGGATCTATGTAATTCGGTATAATCGCCGGTGTAATAAGACCTCTAGTTTCGAATATATGTTTAGTGGTTAGAGATCTTGGAAGCTGGTGCATCCGGGTTTCGTTACGTGAGCTGTAGGTCGGTGTTGCTAATTGCTCCCGAGGGTTCAAGTTAATTGGTCGTTCCTGCTCCAAGTAGGTCGGGGCTTATGGGGTTTTTAATGGAAGGAACTGAATGTCAGTGTTACATAAGGCGCAGAACTATTCTTACAATTGTAAAATTTGTTTTGTGTTCATCATCATTTGCTGGCTCACGTATTTATGAATATCTTAATCATCTAAAGTGTCTGTGATAAAGTATTTAACAAGGTTTAATGGATATTTTTAATATAATAATAATAATGATATAATGAAAAATTGAATGAATACATAATTGAAATATATATTCAATTGTAAATTTTGACACAATTCGTATACCCAAATGGGTCGAATATAGAGATTATTAGATAAAAAAATGAAATCTAAACACCTATATTCATGAATAAAGATATTTGTATTTGTATTTTCAAGACTAACCAGAGAGAGACACAGACACCGGGAAGCACTTTTAAGTATTCTTCAGAAAGCAAAGTAATTGAACACAAATAGAATTTATCAATTAAGTATATTTCCCGGAACTTTATCATGACACCTTTTGATAGTGGTCTTCTCCTAAAAATATTTTAAAAGAAACGATGATTAATTTTCAACGAGATCAAAACATCAAAAATAAGAGACGCGTGGAAGATGGTGCATGCATATGAACCACGAATCATTCGCTTCGAGCCTTATACTAAACAAGTTACATAGTTAAAATATTAAAATAAATACACTGACTGCTTAAAAACATTTTTTTTTCATGAATTCGTCAATAGTAACATAAAATTGATATAATATTTGGCATAGTCTATTTATATAGTTTCATTTGATATGGGTGTCATGATAATAAAAAAGTCGCCCCACTCCACCCCATTTTTGTAATTAAGGCGCCATTTTTTTTAAATATGGTTTGTCACTTGGTAGTCGTGTCACCTAGTCTTGAAACTACAACTGAAACGATTCAAATAATATGTCAGTTGTCACAATCCGTCAAGCCATTTGGGCTGTACACACAAACATACATAGGTACATACATACGCCTCGAAAACACTACTCTTCTTTTGACGCAGTCAAGAAAAAAATATACAAACGTAAAACGTGAACGCTTTCTACACAGTCATAGTTGTGGGTGCCATCGACACACAAAACGAATGGGTGTTTGTGTAAACACCCAGACCCAGAACAGAAATCTAAACTTATCGCTCAGATGTATCAGACCGGTATTGTGACCGCTCCGCCACGCGGGTCGTCAGAATATTAATATTAGTATTATTATTACCATTACAACAACATCAATTGTCAGTTTTTTCGTAATTCGAAAGAAAATACTGAAACTCGACAGCGCAAAAGGAAAAACACATTTAATTAGGTCTTACCAGCGCTGTAGTCCAGGAGCAAAAAGAGTCACAGTCTAGAAAAACGTGCTTGCGGAGTCTTGTCGTACTGTTGCCTTTTTATTTTGCCGTCGTGTTGTCCCCTCGACTGTGGTTTAACTAATTGATTGTCGGGTTTTCTTTTGAGAAATTCTTTTATCATGTCTTGTAAATAATTAAATTTCTTTTGTCCGTTTTTTAATGGAAATAATAACTAAGAAGACCCACTTGCTTTAACTGGCCACTGCCATCCATGGACGTCTGAGATTCTCCTTTGAGTGGCCACTGTCGTCAATAACGCCATGGAAATTTCGAATGGACTCCAATTTCTCAAATCTATCAGTTTGTTTGCTTATGATAACTAAGTTGTAACTCCTCATTTTAATAATATTGCGAGGCGGAATAAGAGTGACGGCAGTACCAAACCAATGAATAATTCCATTACCATATTAAAATGTTATCTTTATTTTGGTAACAATACACGTTATTATGTATTCTTTGTTTTGTATTAGTTCTTCCCGCAGCGCTGGGAAGAGACCCACGCCTAGCAGTGATATTTAAAAGCGATTGCAGAAATTTGGTAATATTAAATTTAGCCACCAGCGGTCACCTATTAGAATACTGACCGGGTTCGACGTTGCTAACTGTGCAGATAATTTAAGATCTACAAGAGTCCTTATTGCTACATTTACTTTCATTCTCCACGTATAATCAGAATTTCCTGGGCATTAATCTCGATTTTCTAGTTGCAGTGCATTAAGATCGAATTAATAACAATTTCACGGTTGTTTGATTATCCGTAACTTCATGAATATTACGGTTGAATGAACTTGTATACATATCGCATAATTATTAATTACTGGTGTACTTTATATAAATTGAGAGCATTAATTAGTTGTATGCGCTTGAAACTATAAACTGGAAACACAAGCCGTGATTGCACGAAGAAAATAAATATTATATAATTACTGGGTATAATTACCCGACTGCGTCAGATGTACTTTGAGCGCGCCTGGCGTGTTGCTGGTGCCGTGGTAATATTTACAAGAACACGCAGGGCGTGTAGATGGCACTCACCTTTAGCATTTTACATAGAATGCTTCGCGTTTCATCAATTTTTGGGTGAACGTCGGAACCGCAGCTCAACAGTCATATTTAGCTTTAAAATTGTGCCTAAAAACCAGCCATTCTGATGTCAGAATGGCTGGTCAATCTTACGTTCTGACGTTCGCATTTTTGGAATATACAAGTATTTTTTATCTTTATTTTATTATCTAATTGCATAGCAAACGGGCACGCAGTCTACCTAATAGTAAGTGGCTACTGCCGCCCATGGGCATCTGTGAGTAACATATAGAACAGGTTCCTATCTGAAGTCGATCACAGATACGTCGCTACTCCTGAGGACTACGATGGTCGCCTCATAGATAAGTGAGCCAAAGTTTTGTAGTTATATGGTTACATAGAATAGCTGTATGTTACTTACTACAATTAGCGACCACAGTTCGTCACAGCTGAGCGACAGGGTGACGCAGTGACGCAATAAATCCCCCGTTCTTATTACTCGAAGCTATTTTTCAGCGGGATTCGCCGCGAGAGATGGGATTATCTGCGGAGGGTGCTGGTAAATATTTTACCTAAGTTAGTCACTTGCGGCTTATTGTATTATTTACACGGAATACTATACGAACATGACCGAATATTTAGAGGTAGAACTTTCTGTGACTGGCCTGACCTTTATCTGCCTTATACTAGTAACATTGTTAAAAATATTAAAACAAAACACTCGACTGCTTAAAACAATTTTTTGTTCGTAATGACATTTAATTTAACGCTTAAAAGGAGTTTTCGTTAATATCGTCAATATGTAAAAGTATAACAGTATGTTTATTTTTAGAATGGTCTATTTACTAGCTTTCATTTGATACCCATATTGACATGATAATAAAAAAGTCGTCACTTCCCCCTTTTTCCATCTATTTGCAGGCGCCACTTTTTAAAATCATCATAGCCTATGTCACTTTCCAAACTGAGAAGATTCTAACGATATATCATACGTCACAATCCGTCAAGTCG
>DWTU01003896.1:0-10026 GCA_018251515.1 Cecropterus confusis
TTTTGCCAAATTGACATGCCAACTGATACATACATAATTGTTGGTACACAATTTTTTTAATGCCCAACGAAGCGGGCTCGGGTCTGCTAGTATATTAAATATTTCGTATTCGTATTATACGTGCACAAAACAAAAGACAGACGGGTAAGAGTTGTAATACGTGGGCAACCGCTGCTTAAGTTTTTTTTGTAATCTAAATCGTATCGTAAATACACGATGAAATATATAAAAATAAATAATAAATCGCTGTCATTCTATATTTACCATGTTCGTTATTTATAAGCAAAACTTCTAAATAACTAAGCAAACTATCATACAATCCACCTGATAATAAGCGGCCAATAACCAACGTATTCTACTGTAGCCGATTGCAGATGTGTTGTCATTCCTCATGAACAAAATGGCATCATATGCATAATTCGTGCCTAACAAGTCAGCCATTATTGAAACGCAAGAATTGTTTAACTGGTTGACGTGGTATTTTCCCGGTCACCACATCCAGTGTGTTTTATGCTATCACTTTACTCTAGTTTAATAAAATAGTGTAAAAGGCAATTTTTGAAGATCATATTAATATCTATCCACTACTATTCCACTCCTGGAATCACCTCCAGTAGAGAGTTGTTTTTTCACTAAAATTTTTTTTCAGCGTGTACATTAACACGCCTGTTAAGCTGTTTAGTTTAGCTAACTTAACCCACGCAAGCACCTAAAATAGACAATTTGAGGACTTCATTATGAATATCTATATCCTACAACATATCCTATGTTTAAATTTAACCTTCAAGCTATCTTCATTTAAAATTCATCACAATAGGCCAAGCGGTTTGACCCTGAAAAGATAGCAGACAAACAGACAGAATTATTTACGTATTTATAATATTAATGTATTATTTACGCATTTATAAGGTTGTTGTAAAGGTATGAATGACAAAAACCAATTAACGTTGAACAAAATTTTTCCTCTACATAAGTGACAACCTTCTTTTTACCACGTGGTGCCTACAGGGGAGAATTGTTTGCGCGTTATTTATGCAGCAGGCCGCGTTGATGACTTTTTGTGTTGTACCATAATGGTTGTTATATATATGATGAGCTACCTATATTACCCATAATTACACCTTGTTCGTTTAGCAATTGTTATGCTTCGACTTTGTTAAAGTGTTCCTTAGAATGGGAATTTAGTTTCACAAGTTTAAGTTACCTTCAGTAAAAGATTCAATTTGGATTATATTCTGGCACGGAAAGGAATGCAACTGATTTTGACAGTTCGATTCGCTTACGGGTATATTAGTTGAAAGTGCTTCTCGGTAAGCTTGCCAAGATGTTATTATTCGTTATGCCTTTTCAAGTCGGCGGAATGCAGTACCAGCATCGTTCGAATCGTGTTACCAAAGAAAAATGTTTCTAGGTATAATGAACGAGACAATAACATTAAACTTTCGCCTTTAAGTTATATTTAGAAATCAGCCTTGACCCAGAACGAAACGAGCATTCCGAAACCACTCAACGTATTAGCGCAAAACGAGGACACAAATCTTAAATTAGTAGCAGGACGCCGCAACAATGATCACGTTCATATCGGATTTGAGCAATAGCGTACCCTAAGTCTCTATGGTGTTTTTAATATTTTTTGGTGTAATTAAAATTATCATATAAATTGTAATTATTATTTATATTATTTATATAATTTAAAATATGTTTTAAATTGTATACATTTTTTTTGTGGAATAGTTATTACTTTCTATGTGTGTAATGAAATTAGAAATATAATCATTATTTTTGCTAAGCATGTAAACAATTAAATGTGATAAAAAGTGTGTTAGGTAACGAACTTTTTTCACTCTTTGCAATTTTCTAAGTTGCAATGAAAATAAATGTGAGGAAACTGTAAGAAATCGGGACACGTTCCATGTTCTTATTTCCGCAACTAAATATATTGGAAGCCGAATTCCAAATTCTAGAATATAAAACGAACTTTGGCGCTTAGCTGATTAATTATTTATTCGTTAGCTACGGAGCTGCCACGATCGTCTCGACTGCACGAAAGTAACCTTACATACAAAAGTGTATCGTTTTGCAATTTCGGTGCAGAATTCTAAAAACGAAGCTCATTTTCTAGGAAGTGGAACGAATGTCGGCAGTTGACCGATTAATTATTCGTTTGCTACGAAGCAGCTACGATCGCCGCGACCACGGCACGCCAACGACATCGATTGCCGATAATAATATTATGTAACGGTTGAAAACCAAACTAACCATTTTAGAACTGTTGTCCATTAAGTATGTGTTACAGTTACAAAAGACTTACTATGCATTTTTTATATTTTTAAGGAATTAGATTCTACAGCACTACACTATTTTTGGATTACATTAATGCCAGAGGTCGTAGACTGGTAGTTTCCGTACTTTGTTGAGATGATACAATACATATAAGTGAACAGTCAAGACTGGCAATTCATTGATAGGACATTTCAAGTGAGACTCTAAACCGATTAGGTATTGACTGTACATTGGACCATTTCTGGAGGCAGAACCACTGTCTCACCTACTTCTAGCAGTCTATGCGTCCCGTTGGGAAGGCGTGGATGTCGGCTGACCTAAATACAAGGTGACCATCTTGGTCCTTGGAGTGGCATTGCATTGCCGATTAACTTCAGGTAGAACATCTATGTGGAGCTGGTTACAGATATTCATGATTACACACATTTTAGGCCATCAAGTGGACTAAATGCTGGTTTATGAAATATATATGGATGGCAATAGCCACTTATCACTATTATACTATATGCTTGTTTGCTATTTTCATATTATGAAATAATAGTCCGATATTATTTTGAGGTAGAGCCGTCGTATTCAAATTAAGATATCAACCGTTGATAAACTACACTCTTAGCTTACAGGAAGGTTAGTATCTTATTACTTAATATGCTCAGCGGACGAACAATGCATAAAATATTCAAGGATTGGACAGATTACTGAAATCTCTGCTCTTTAATTTATGATTTAAAAAGGTCAGTGGAATAAATCCATTTCGAGGATTTGTGGCTTAAACGAAATTTTTAATCCCGTTTGCCCTTTTGATAATGTAAGATAGGGTACGGTAAAAGTTTTTAATGATTCATTAACATAAACTTTTTGATGACTAAAGAAATTTTAAGGGTATCTCATACCTAACAATTATTAACTCATTTACTAGGCATATATTAATGTAGCAGTGAAAAGGGGAAAAGTAAGCAAACTTGCAGTATACACATTTGAAAATACTTTACAAATAATATAAAGTACCATTTTTGTGAATACGAACTCAAACGAATCACCCTTCCTCAACAACTATGCTTTGTTGAAAAAATACCACAAATAAGTTTTTATATTTATTTATTCTTAGTTGAATTTATAGAACGAATTGTTTGCGGTAGCTTAACGAGATTCTGGAAAATAAAATCGGCTTGGAAATGCTGTCATAAATATTTAAAATGCAAGGGATAAGTTGATTGAATTTTCTGATCCCGGATTTTCTCGATCACTTTACATTGAGATATTTTTAATAAAAAATGCAGTTCCAAGGAAATAGAAATAAATATAAATAATAAAGCACTTGTTTTATTAATAAACTAAAATGAAAATTTGTATATGCATATTTCAGTATACAAAAGTATGAAGAGGTAATTGCAAACATGCAACATTATTCATAAAACAATTATTAATAAAAATTACAAAGTGTTACTTAAGTGATATTTTGCCGTAAAACCTTTTATTTTCCTTAGATATAGAACCGTACAAAATAATATAAGAAAACTGTTACAAAGAAAAATTAATCCTGTCTGGTAGAACAAAAGGGGTAAACAAAACGTTTCGAAAAATCACCAGGGTGCTAGTTTCTTGTTACATTGCTCTAAAGTAAAAATCACAAGATATGAGGCTTCATCTTTCACAACACCCCGACTGTGGCACAAGGTAAAAATATTCTCGTGCAAAATCTTTCTTTGCTGACTTGTTTGGGTGAAATAGTGATACTTGAAATGAGTCATTCTGTATCTTGAAGATCTTTAACCAAAAAAAAAAAACAATGATTAAAAATTCTAGGCCCTAGGTCCTAGGGGACATCATACAAGTAACACAAGGAAAAAAAAACATTTCGAATTTCCCGTCTGTCTGTTGTGCGACTTTAACTCAAAAACTACTAGATGGATTTTGATGAAACTTTTTTGTTATAAAGCTTTTAGTCCTCGGCAATATATAGGCTATAATTTATTTTGATATTTTTTTCTGTCTGCCTGTTATCCGGCTTTCACGTTTCACACTAATTGACAGACGCAAGTGTTGTGTCAATGTCTTCTTGCCAAATATTAACTGGAATATCAGGTATAGAAAATAAAGCCAACGCCATCTATTGAATATCTGTCAATTATATAGTAAATAGTAGAGGTAGATCAAAGTAATGTGTATTTTTCGTATATTTTTTAGTTATCGAACTTGTACACATTATTTAATTTGGCGTTACGATATTCGCAGGGTCAGCTAGTAAATTATACATTTTTATAACATTGACGTAAGAAATGTATATAGTCCATCCGATGAAAAGTCACTGCAGCTAATAAACAGATCCATATAGAACAGGGTTCTACAAGCCGATGGCAGATGCGTTACTCTATCTCTCTCCTACTCCTATGGAACAGTCACCTCTTGTACGTTGTTTTAGAAAAGTGCATTTCTTTACATTGAATAAAAACTAAAAAAATAGCCCTAGGGGACATCATACAAGTAACACTAGCAAAGTCAAAGTCAAAGTCAAAGTCAAAGTCAAATTTATTGTGGACAAAAGGTTACAATGATGACAATAAAATATTTACTAATATTTACATATATATTTACATTTTGCTATTCTGAACAGCGCTATTTCGTTCAAGAAAGGGCCAACTCGACCGCGTCCCAGTGGAAATGAAATGTATTCAATGGGCCGAAGGTCGATTGTGAAGTAAAAGGTGAAATTTTGTGCTCTTTTATGTACTATCGAGGGTGAATGTTTCACTTGGGCGAGGCTTTGTATAATAAAACGAATGCTTTCCTGTGTCCGGGCGCGGATAGCGGTGCGTACCGCGAAATATTTGCTGCATCCATGCTCGCTGCCAGAATGTTTTTGGTTGGGCATTGTTCGAATTTTTTCATGAAGCAAAATAGCTTTTAACAAATTTCAATCAATTTCGAACATGTTTATTTTCCGTTATGAACAAATATGTACATTTAATATGAGGATGTGTGAAATAAAAAATAGAAATAAATGCGAACCTTTTAATTTTACTGTGATGGATGGATTGATGGATGGACAAATAAGCTCTCGCAATGGCCTGAAGATCCTATATCAACACGCTACTTCATTGCAGATAAGTAAAAGTTTAGTTAGTAGCAACACATTTCGGATGTTTCTAAACCGATCGTAAGCAAGGTTTAACAAATTCTACTTAATAATAACTCCTTGACCTTAAGTTATTTTTTTGTTCATAACGCGCATAAAAATATGGCATCAGTCATACAACGGCTATTATTATTGAACTTTGTAGATCAGTCAAAATCTACGCTAGCTTTTGGGCTAGTCACAAAACTATAACAGTAATAACGCATTCTACGTTCATAGCTCCGCGAAGATGTTTTCTAGTGTCCTGCCATGGACACACTCAAAGACGGACACGTAAATACCCAGACGCGGAACAGAAATCTTAATTCATCATTCAGATATCACTCCGTCCGGGAATCGAACCCTGAACCTGTTGCGTGTCAATTCGATATAGCGACTGCTCTACCACAAGAGTCGTCAAATAAATACACCTATTGTAATACGAGTACTATGAAAATTATTTATGTGATTAATATTATGCCAATTAACGGAACCTTGAAGGCTACTTACATAGGTGAAAGGTCAGGGGCTGTTGGAAAGAATACTTCAGGAGCCTTGTATGAGCCGGTATAGCCAAGATGGAGAAATGTCTCTTTAAGGCAAAGTTGATTTCGTGTGGGGACGATTAAGCATAAAAAATACTAGGGAGGTAACTTTATCCTATATTATAATCTGGCCATGACATATCTAAAATGTAATGGATATTGAATTCATGTAAAACGATCGAGTCTTATTTGTCAACAGTCATTGGTTATCGAAAATATGTTAATGGAATCGACGAATAAAATCAAAGTCAATTAAAATTTTAATTGCTTCTCATCAATATTACCGAATAAAATCAGGATATCCGATCCTGAATGTGTGCTAAATATGTTTCGTCTATAATTCAGTTCTGTAATTATTATTATTCACTTTAGTATCACTCTTCGTATTAACCTTTTTATCTAATATTTGATTAATACAATTTGCTCAATACAGCATCTTATAGCATTAAGTTGTATAAAAAAAAATATTATGTGACACTTACATGAGACATTCCATTTTTCTCGAACGCCACTAAAGATTCGCTTGGCGCTGTAACTGTCGTTGATAAGATCGGACACATACATTTGTTGTGCTAACCTAAGAGTTACCAATATTTCGTTTCAAGCGGCAACCGCTCTGTGTTGCAAGTCTGTGTTGCATCGAGCGTAACAACGTAACTAAGCGAAAAACGCTTACAGTAAATGTTCATGGCCTTCGGGTAAGTAAATGACGCTTGAAGCGAACATTTCATTGCCCATGCTTTTTTATCAGATTAAAGTAGTTAATGAGCAAACAGTCCACTTTATGACTATCAATCAGACGGACTATATGCAGCTTTCCTACAAACCATAGAAACCTTAATATGCCCAGAATATCATTGTTACCCATTATTATCTCAAAGCTTTTCTTTCAGAGAATATTTTGTTAGTGAAAATGGCATAATAGCTCTAACCAACACACGTACGTAAACTTGTTGTCACATCTTTTAGATTTTGAATAAAACTCTGATACGTAAAGATATAAAAAAAGACTGTTTAAAACAGCAAATTAACGGCCCTATTTCAAAAGAAGTAGGAAATTGTGCCTGAAGAAAATAAACAGATGCAAACACAATGTTGAGTTTCCCGAAAGTCCAAAGCTCTATTGTGAAACATAAGTGTCCGTAGACTTGAAGCGTATTATACAAAAGAAACTGCGCCTGCAACGTAGTATTTTAAATTTCTGTTTAATTGTAATGCCTCATTAAAAACTAGTTGAATAACTTCTTTGACTGAGTTACGTTGGTCTAAATAAACTTTAAAATCCGTTCTTCTCTTATCGTCTCTTATCTGCGACAAATTGGTAACCAATTTTCAGGTAGATTCATGTATATATAATTATCATACATATTATAAGTAATTTAATGTTTTAATAAAGAGTCAACCTGTGGTACATATTATATATATACATATTTTGTTACAATTAGAAATAATAGTCAGGCGTTCTCCAGATGTAATTGTCAAGCGTTGCGGTCAATACATATTGTGATGGTCGTGATTCGATCAATATTTATTTATGCGTGAAATCTCCCGTCTTTATTTATTTACTTATCATTATTTATTGATCATCTAAACAGTCGTGTCTGCGATATGGTCCGTATATACTTAAAAAACAACTATAAGTAAATAAAAAAGTAGTAGACATTTTTCAAGCAAAAGTACAAGTTTTGTATATTTTTTTCGAATGAAATGTAACTTAAAACGAATATAAAAACATAAACCACGGAAATTTCAATTGAGAGCACTGCCAACGTGTCACTGTCGTTATTGTGTTGTATGAAAAAGGTTTGGTTGAAAGTCTACTGTTTTGAAAGGTTTTATACTCCGTTATTTTATATGTCAGGCCAATTACTTTACGTTTAAGTAAAATATTCTGGACAATAGTAGTGCAAGCTTTTATAAATATCAACTGGCGAGTTTCTATGTAAAGTTCTAAATAATAAAAAACATATTTGAGCGTTTATTTACCGATTAATGAATAATTAATTGATCTTCACTTTCGGGGTAATCAGGTGATCGTACAGTAAGAAATGTATTGGTGTTTGGGTTTATTATATGACAATGTCAACGAGTTACATGGTGTAAAATGGTTATGAAAGTAATTCATAAATACTAATCATAGTAAATTAACAAAGCCTTTGTTAATTAGTAATACTAGTGATAAAATACTTTCTTTAATTAGATATTTTTTGAAAAGTGGTGATTATAGTTCAACCGGAAGTGCTAACATTTCGGTAAAAGGGTGCAGCTGCTGACTTAATTAGTAATAAGGCGAGATTTTTAGTCCTCAGGAAAGGCAGTACAGTTGTAACAGATTTTAGGTATAACCTCTGTGCTATATATAGTCGTTTACAAATGTCTAAGGGAGCAGTGACCACTTACCATCAGATGGACGGCATGCTAGTTTGCTATTAAAAGTTAAAATATTAGTTTACTATGAAAGAGTTATTTTTTGTAGTTTATATTTTTAATGAACCGTTATTATGTTTATATTACAACAAAATAGATTCACAACATTTTAGCTGACTCCTTAGTTTTTCATATTTGTTTGACATAAAAATAAATTCCTCTATTGTTTATATCAAACAAATATGAAAAATCCGAAATAATTTATATATTATTGTGAATGTATGCGGACGTGAATACTGAAGTAGCAAACAAGCATTCATCATTCACGTGAATACTGAAGTAGCAAACAAGCATACATTCAGAATCTTATCTGAGGTTAGCCACAGATGCGTTTTCACCCCTGAAGATTAAGTTAAAACGAATAAGGTGTATATCTCCCATACCTTCGCACTATACCACTGCAGCACATAACACTGCTGTTACATGGCAGAAATAGGTATGGCGCTAGATATGATGCTTCCAGAGTCGAATCACAAAAAGTTCTACCACCTTATTAAACTACAAAAGTGTACTAAGAAACAAAAGTGGAACATGCTGTTTCATATAAAAGATATGCTCGTTTATAAGTTTGTTGGTCTATTTGTCTTAAATTGTTACTGAAGTTCTAATAAAAAGTTTAACGTTTGCTACCTAATTTATTTCTAGGTAATACCTGTACAAAGACCGATCGTACCAGGTGTTACTCAACCTGATATTACATTTGTATATAAATTTGGCGCCTTTGAGCGTTACACTACACCCTGGTACCACTCAAATTCTTTTCCTGAACCTTTAATTTATAATTCTCAATTTAGAGTAGAAATACTCTTGAAACGTTTGGCCTTCGCCTAAATAAAAGTAATTTATTCTTTTTAATAACAGATTTAAAGGAAATAAAACCATACGAAAATATCGTTACTCTGACCATGTTTTAGTAACTTTTTCAAAATTGTAAATTTGAAACGCTCTCTTGCAAAGTTCCAAAAATGTCACTTAACATAACTTAATACCGTGGAAATCTTTTAAAACTCTCGACTCCGGAGCACCACCGTCACGCTTATGTTTGCATTATAAAGGTATTAACAGGCGTTTGTCGCGATAGCGGTGCTTGTGTGGCTGACCTTAGATGGTATTATAAGGGATATGTATAAGAGCTCGAATTGGGTGCAAGCGGCTCGCGGTTAACTATTTGGAGGTCGGAGACCGCAAGCGGAATTTACTCCGACATCAGAGCCTGCTCTGACGAGATTTTTGTGGATCAGTTGGCGGACCACATTGATGTTGCATAAAATCCCTGTGCTATTCCACCTTATATTACAATTTAATTCCGCCTAAACTGTCTACACAATATTTTACTCATTTAAATAATTTATTATTCTTTGCCCGGTGATTATAAAAAATGTATTATCTGATGCAGTAACAATTGTAATTCTTATAAATTATTTTAATCTAATTTGACATTATAATTAAATAACAATATTGACATTAAAATATACCTTTATAATAACTTTATTTGAATTGTAAACTATATATTGTTGGCTTAACTTCAATTATGTGTATTTTGTGTAATATTGTGTTTTGCATGCCTTTATGGGTAGAATATAGCGAGACTACAATCTGTAATATTATACATCTAAGATCTTTGTACCTATATTCATGCAAATAAATGATTGATTGATT
>DWTU01003897.1:0-10022 GCA_018251515.1 Cecropterus confusis
TCAGAAGCCTGTATCTGTACGTAACTAAATTTTAAGTTATCTCTTAATGGGTCAGTGTTCCATTAAGCATGCGAAATATTCCTAGTTATGTCATTTCTACGATGCATATTATGTATACTGGAAATTTAGATTTTTGGTACTCAAATCCCCAACCCTCCATGTGGAGTAAAATGATTGCCATATCCAATCTCATGATCATTCATACCCACAAGCGAATAAATATAAACATTAATATACAACTTATAATATGTTAGAAAAAAGACGCAATAAAAAGTAATCTACCCCGTACAAACCTTAGCACATTGTTTTCACAAGATTAAATGATTTTGATCATAGTCAAGCGTTACTGTTCATCATTAACAAATTATTCATTTAAATGGATAATTCCATCAAAGATTAATATCATGTTCTCTTTATAAACATGTATATCGAATACGGAACGCGCTTCTGAAATATGTCTCTTGATTTAGCTAACATCCACTATCTTTTTTTTATTGATTGGAGTAGCAAACGAGCATGTAGTCCACCTGATGGTAAGCGGTAACTACCGCCCATGGACAACTGTAAGCAACTTCATATAGAACACGGGTCTTATCTGAAGTAGATCAAAGATGCTACTCCCGAGGACTAAGATGGTCGCATCATGTATAAGTGAGCCGGCAACCTCACCCTTACACCGAAACGCAAGAATTGCTTCACGCTAGAAAAAGGTGTGGTGGTGGTACCTCCCCGGTAGAACTACACTGGTTCTACCACCAGTGTAATAAAATCTTGGTACTTGTATAATTTATAGATGTGTTATTTACTAAAATATGAAGTTATACACTCTGTACTCATTTTTACAAGACATCACGAACCTCGAAGCCTTTGATGAGTACATCGTTCATGTTGTTATTACCTATTTATTACATCGCCTCGCTTTATTATTCCTTGCGATAAGCAAGTATCAGTTGTAACAATTTTTCAATGCGTTTAAAATTACGTGTAAAGGTTAATTAAGGTTAATTTGCAAGCAACATATCGGTCATGTACGAAATGTTGTAATTTCATTAAAATAACTCCGTGTCAGGGCAAATTCGTTCAATAAATCACCATACTAATAACACTAACACCAATTTGAACGTCGAAGGATACTGTACGAGCAATTTATCTCCATCAGTCCCCAAATCTGGCACCGCTGTCTCGTCAATTTAATGATTATATTTCCTAAGACCGCAAATCAAACTTTGTGTTTTTGAGATTGCGTTAAGTTAAATGTCAATATAAAAGCCAGTAGATATACAACCTAGCAACTTGATGAACGCGGGTCGCGTTGCGGAGTGGTCACCATACCGGTCAACACGCACCGTGTTCCTGGTTCGGTCCCCAGCCAGATAGATATCTAAATGATGAATTTAGCTTTATCTTCTGTGTCTTTATTTTTTGCCTTAAACACTCCTATGGCACCCGTGACACAGAAAAATCCTACCGATATATAATAATTGTCAGAATAATAATAGAAAATAACAATAGAATAATATAATAATAGAAAAAATAATTATTATTATTTATTTCTAAGGCACAGACCAAACTTAAATTATCTCCGAGATTGCTTTTAAGTTAAAATGTCGTCATAAAAGCCGGTAGATTTACTACCTAGTAATAAACATCAAGACAACCCAGCCGGTATTACAGGAATACTCCGTCGGTCTTGGATTGCGGAAGTTAACTGTCCGAGTGGAATCGTACAGCAATTTAGTGGGTAGAACAATACGGTTGGTAACGATAATCATCGACTTTCTAAGGCAGAATGCGTGGGCGCGACCCAGGGTTTTAATGGACAGTTTAAATCAGCGATTCCCAAAGCGTCCATACTTTGGGAACACGTGGACACTTTGGGAATTGACAGCCGGACAACTGCAAAGCTTTTATACATGGGTAACTATTTTATATCAATAAGGAAAAAATAGATATAGGTTATTTAAGTAATTTAGCTGAGGGGATCTGAGATGTCAGTTAATTTCAGAAAAAGAGCTCTCCTGCGCAAAGTAGTTTGGGAATCACTGGTTAAGATGAAGAGACAAAGTCGACAACTCTGAAACTAATTGGCATGCGACATCAGTTGAGATGACTTACCAACGATCTAGTTAGAAAGTTGATACGTTGCTTGTTACCCGTGTATGTGGCTTATCTGGCAATAAAATCACAGAAATAAAGTGAACCAACCGTCCTCGTGGCTCGGCTCGTATGGAAACGTGTTCAAAGTTTATTACCTTGGCTCTTAATAATCTTGCATGCAAGTCGAGTTAAAAAATTCATGGTATATTAGATTTTCGAATGAGCGAACAGACATCTGATAGTAGGGGGTCACTGACGTCTATTCACATTTATTATCAAACCCAAATCAGAAAAAATCAAAACAATTAACTCGTTCAGATGCATTACTACCCCTGAGGGGTAGGTTAAAATGCCACATTAAATGTCTGTTCCTTACGACACCCATAAATATATAGAATTCAGAAGTTCAGAAATTGCTATCTCAGAAGACAGAAATGGATGTGGAGGCGGTGCCACTGGCATCGAAGTATTCTGCCATTTTTTCCAATAAATTCGAAAGATCAAACGAAGATACAGTCCTGATGTCAAGTGACTATAGACTATAGACTATCTGTAACCAACTTCACTCATAACAAATATTCTATATAAATGTAATCAATTTCAGATGCAGCTTCGGCAAGTTACATCTATTAAGCATAAACATAAACGCTTTCTACGTCCATAACCCCACAGTAAGATTTTCTCCTGTGTCGTTGATGCCATGGACACACAAAGACGAATACCGAAACACCCAGACCCAGAACAGAAATCTAAACTCATCATTCAGATGTCTGACTGGCCGGGGATCGAACCCGGGACCCACTGCTTGTCAGACCGGTATGGTGACCGTTCCACCACGTGGGTCGTCAATTTGAAAATACTGTACTAAAATAATATTTTTAAAACATTTTTGCATATTGTCACAACTGTCCTACTGTATAATCCGCTCAATACCCATCTAAAAGTATGTCACAAATGTTTTTTTTCATCTATTATAGCTAAATCTCTAGGTCACATATCCCTGGTGTACACACTAGTGTCATCCATCAACACGTACAGAAACACTCGAGAACGTCCATACACACCCAGTGTATAAAGGTCGCGCTGAACCGACTCCGCTTTCCGATCGTGAAATGTCGCGGGCACCGTTAGATTATCTTGAGCTCGAAAGGCGTAACGGCAACGTACCGCCATTGTCACAACGCAACGAGTGCCCGCCACAGATACAAAAATGTGTAGACATAACATATTACCATGTCTTAAAATATACCAGGGTATTATTAGGTTTCATTTAATTATTATAGATTTTCTATTCCAGAATGAAATACAAACGCCGCCATTTTAGAGGACAATATAGGTTAGTTAGAGCGAGCGCTATAGAACAAATTTCAAAAAGAATCGTTAATATTCAAATCATCACGAAAAAACCCAAATACATCAGTAGAATCACTACGACTAGTAGGTAGAAGTAAACACAAAAAAAGAGTTTAATTACCTATAAATTACAACCAACGCCCACCCTCCTCATTAAAAGTTGCGTTATTTAAATAACGTCATTTTTAAATCACGCGTTACAATATAAGCTCCAGCTGCATGCGTGCTAATCGTTTGTTTAAACTATTTTAAGTCTTGGCCTCGAAATTTATAATTTGGTTAAATTTTACTTGGTTTTATTTCGTAACAGCGACCAATAACTGATATAGTTGAACTTGAGTTTATAATTTGTATATTAACATTTGTATCTTGCAACATGTATATTAACATTTGTATCTTGTATTAAATTCAGTAGGTTTGCATTTAAAACCTGTGTATATAAAATTGTAGTGACATTTCTAATCGTCGTTAGGCATAAAGCTGCGCTCACGCACGCCGTGGTTGCAAGCGGCGCCATTGTTGCCGCTGATTGTCGATTTTTTTCCACGTCCATTGCTGAAATCACTTATTCAATTTTTCGGTGAAACCTTGCAGCGAAACCTCGTTTCCCCTTTTGTATGGCAAATCATTAAAATACTAGATGAGACCAGACTTTCCAATTTGGCATTGTCAACTGGTATTCATTTTAAAAATAACTACTGGTCTTCTTAATTGTCGCTGACTTCCCACAGATTTCTTTAGACACACTTTATGATTGTCGATTTTTTATTTTAAATAATTTAATTGCTAGCCTATTTGAAGGTTACTTGTATAATTGTGCATTTACAATAATTGTATAATTGTTCAGGTGTTCATGTCTATTTATATATTTATTGTTTAATTTGAAATATTGAACAAGTACGAAAGTTGTATAGGAGGGTTGACTGAAGCTGATGATTCCGGGAAACAGTTGGATTCAGAAAGAGTGCTCGAAGTGGTAGCAATTAAGGCAAACATCTATGTTCAGCATTTGATCTCAAAAGGCACATAGATAAATATATAATATTGCATTTTTTTGAAATTTTATATTATTATAGACAATAATGATTTATGATTTACAAATGTTTATATTAATTATATCAACATATCAATCAGCAAAAGGTCAGTAAGCAGACTTAACATCTTGTGACATTCTGTTAGTGATTAATAACAATTAGAAGTAAGCAAGCATTATATGCAAACTCTTAAAATATCTATATTTTTATATGTATACCATGTTGTTACAAATACATGAACACTTTGTTGTAATAAGTGAACCAATCCTAGTGACCACAATCCTTTAGAAAAACATCTGAAACCTAATTGCTAAACCAAATAATGCTAATTAACTAAGATTACTAATGTTTCGTCATCGTTATGTTGGAATATTCCGTACTCTTACATGTACCATCAATCACCCATTAGCTTGTTTTGTAAAACTTTAATTTTATAAGATAGAAGTAGACATGCAGACCATCTAATGGCAAGTGGCCATTTATGGATATCTGCAATCAACACCACCAGATAATCTTACCCAGTGGTATAATCACTTACCTGAGGTTGGCCAAAGTTGCACCACTACCTTTGAGCCCTAACTTTAAATACTTCAGATAAGTATATCTCCCTTCAGACGAAAATACAGTGTTTAACACTGCTGTTATTAGGCAGAAATAGGTGGCAATGTTATGTTCTGGAGTAGAATTCGGGTAGAAGCACACAACGGATTCGATCACCGTTCATAACATAACATATAACATAAAAATAACCATAAAATGAGTAAGTAAGTAGTTTTTGTATCATTGAAAGTTTAAAATTCTCTTCCATATAATCATCATAGTAAATAAAGTTACACCATGATTTGGAATGTTTAATAATGTTTTTAACTACCATGTAATTTATGTTGTAACATTTTTTTATGACAAACATTCAACTTTTACTTTTGCATTTCATATTTAGATTTTATATAACAAAAAAAGAGAACACCAACAAAATTTATATGAATTTTATCATTGAAATCATTTTAAATTTCACCATGTTAAATGTTGGATTTTTAAAATCATATATCTATATAACCATATTGATTGCACTTACCAAGGAGAGATACTGAAACTTTTGTTATGCAACAACATTTTGTAATTCGGATAAAATTATAACGAAATACTCAATTTTGCAATCAACCTTGATTTAAATTTCGAGCGTTGAAATAGTCGAAAGAATGTTATAACTAAAATAATATGGAAAGTAGAGCACTTGAATGCATTTTAATTTAGTATTATGTATTTCGCATAGAAGTATGACAATCATATGTTACTGTAATAAGATTCCAATTGGCCTAAATTATACATCTATTTATGATAGCAAGCACGTAAACACATAACTGCGTCGCCTTCGTCGAGGTTAAAAGTGGCTACGAAACGATACAACGAGCAGCGCGACTAGCTAACACTCAAATACGTATACAGAGTGCACAAGCCACTATCTTTAGCGTATACCGAACGAGTATTTGCAGAGTTATTCGACATTCACACGTCCCAAGTTGTGATATCGCTATGCTTTCTATCAACAATTCAGAGTAACCAGTAATTTTCCATTCGCTATCGTCCACCCGGAACATCAAGAATATAGTCTACAACGTTTCTCACCTTTCAAAGACAATCTTCTGCCGGTATGATCCCACTATCATGCTGGAGAGGCACATGAAAGCGGACAAAGGGTCCTTCAAAACACAGCCATTTTGAAACCGTTCATACAAATGTTACGTGTACGCGACCGTACGGAGTTATTCGGACCGAAATAAGGAAACAACGTTATCCGTTCGCACTCATTTTGTATTAATAGCACAGTAAAAACTAACACTAAACATTTCACACACTTTTATGTACGATTTCACTTCATACTTTCGCACACACCCGTACACGTCGCACTAAGTCCGTCGAGCGGAAGCGACGAACTCACACGAATGGATTTGCGCTTCACAGAATGGTGCCCGACGGAAAACTGACTGTGTTGCCGTATCGGTTGAAAAAAATCTACCATTATAAATAATGGTTTAATCTATTAATTATATTTATTGCAATAATTAAAAAAATACGATAGATCATTACATTTCGTAACAATATTACATTTAAAAGTATTATTCATGTAGAAATGTGAACGTGAATGTGAACAATATAAATCACAGTTAGAGATATTTTTCCTTTAACTAGTGTTCATTTATTACAATCAAAATCCATGCTAAAATATACTGTAACAGAAAATATGTTATTCTACGAGAGTAAATCGAGTGGCACAAGCATAATTATGTTTATGAGTAACTATATTAAAGCGTAAAATAATGTAGAAAACGTAATGTACATATACTTCTATCCTTAAATCTAGGTTTATTTTAAATTTATTTGCCATATTTTGATATTTTTATATTAGAGGTTGTAGAGAGCACCAGAATTGTACGTTACAAACTCAATATATACTAAATTAGTAGAAACATTAGAATACGGCTACATTTTAACCACAGACAACTAGATGATGATGATGATATTTATCTTATTTCCATTACATATCGTATTAACAGTTAATCATATTTCATGTATTACTAAATATAATCTTGTCATAATTTCGTTTTAAAACTAGTTTTTAAAACTATATAGTTAGTTGTTTTATGATTTGCAATCACAACCATAGATTATATTATCTGCGTAAATGTCATTAGATTGCTTAGGCGCGTGATTCAATTTAGTTGCTTAGCAACGCAATAATAATTCCAAACTCAAAATGCACAGTAGCGTACGGGCCACCGCATCTCTGCAATGAAGGTTTAGAAACAAAGCGCTCTTGCTTATATAAATAACATGTAACGAATATTTAAAAAAAAAATCCTCCACGATGTCTTCATTTTTTTTATTTGTTCGAACTTCATAAAATGTGTATTTAGTGCTTTGTTCGCGTACACTCGTATAGAAAAATAAAACCGAAACATGTTTACTGTTAAAATTTTAATGTTTTGGGTGCCGTGTACTTTGTACTTGGGCTTTGCGTATGCAGATGAATACGAAGATGAGAAGAGTAAGACGAAGATTTTCTATAAACACAATAACGCACATTTTATTAATTGCACAATGCACGCAAAAGTTTTTTTTTAATACTGAGCGTAAATATTGTCTCATTATAAAAATCTTTTCCCATTCATCAAAAGCTTAACTTAGAAAAAATAAAAATATATTAATTAAATTATTTTTTATTTTTGCACCTTCGGTAAGGACACTTTTGTCTGTGCTTCAAAATTTAATCCACTGTATACGAAAAACACTTTCTTCTTTCTTCTTAAAAAATATAAATTCATTTATTACAATTACAAATATCGAATAAAGGATTTAAATTAGGTAAAAATAATTGCATAGTTATAATTCAAACGAAACATAGATGTATTTAAATATGATTACAAAATATATTTATATTAATATATTGTACTTCTATTATTTAATCAAAAGATTATGTGTGAAGATTTGAAACGTTTAAAACACACTTTTTTTATATATATAACATATTACAAGTTTAGCAGCATCGACTGGCTAGCAGAAAACTATTGAGTTCAACCTTTGTAAATTTTTGATGCCAGATAATAAGTTGGGTATTAAAAAGAATGACTTATAATTTAAGTTTTTTTTATCAAAATACAAATTTACAAAAAAATTAGTTACTAACGAAGATAGATAATTTTGAGTGATCTAAATTAAACAGGGTCACGGCATAGAAACGTGTAATTTTGATATAATCAATCAGAGGCAGTACACGGTCCGGTGCGCCGCCACATCCACTTCCGGCGATGACAATAGTGCCCAGGCGCATCGATAGGGCTGCCAGCGTATTTAATGAATTAAGTTGAATATTAATTAAACTTTCTAATGTTGAAATTGTAATAACATATTGACAATATGAAAAGGTAAGGCCCACTGTACATGTCACTGATAACATTCAAGAGTGCTGGATATTTTTATGTTTGTTAAACTATGTAAAAAGTGTGATTAAGTAATTGACGTATTTTATTGCATTTAAGTTTCTTGTACTTATATGTATCTATTCGTATGTATTCTTGTACCTTATACTTAAATGGAGGAGAAGTATCATATTTGTAAAACTTTTTATTGCCAGCTTATTGAAAAATAGTAACATTAATATAAAATACATGTTATTTTACGTCAAAATATATAAATATGTATAGAAACAGACATTCAAAAAATAAGTATTGAGTAGTACAAAATAAGTTTCGAAATACATTTTTTTTAAAGTTCTAGCTGACCCGACAGACTTTGTCCTGTCTTAACTACGAATTTTAAATTTGTAGGTAAGTCTGAAAGTTACGTCTAACGCCATAAGGTAACATTACAAAATTTTACATTGGCAGTGCTCGTTAATGTTTATTTTTTTTTAAATTATCCGCTCAAATTTATCATTTTTTCTTTTATAAAAATCTTCTCCTGACTATAAAAAATACAACACAAAGAAACTTAACGAAATCGGTCCAGCCACGTTCATTCATAATTGCACTTTTTTTAAAATATATCTGAATTCTTAATTGATATTTTACTGTCAAAATATTTGGTTATAAGCCCTAACCATCACGTAAACTCCGTATTACACCGTAGTTATATGCCTTTTTTGGTGTATTGTTCGTGACCCGGTCAATCAGGATGTACCTGTGCTTTGGTATTCGTTTGAAATAGTATACCACGGAACACATGTCATAAATTTTAATATACTTCGGGACAGATATGGTTTTATTTTCGTATTATCGTGTGGGGTTTGACAGTTATAAATTAATAAAAATTATCAAGCTTTTTAATGTTGTATGGTTTGACTCAGACAAATATAATGCAATGGGGGTCCACACAGGGGTCGAAAAAAAACGTTAGATTTAAAATGCTAAAAAGATAACAATAGTTATGTAAACGAGGAATTTTCAGTTAACAACTGGAGATCAATAATGAATTACTATATATAAAAGGCTATTTCTTTCTACTTAATACATATTTAATTCCTTTAGCTTAATTTAGAGATTTTTTTGTCGTCGTTTAGCAATTCATAAATTATGAAAATATGTCATGAGAAAATGTAAGTCTATACAAAGTATTCGTGATAAAGTCAACATAGGGTACACAAGTATATGCGTAAGTAGATACTAAAGCCGTACCAGTCGGTGCATCGCGCCCCAAAAATAGCATCGTCGATGTATTTTGAGCGCGACTGTACACGTGATCGCAGACGCGCAACCTAATTTTGGAAAATATTTAAGTATCGTATATTATGCCGGCATTCCTATTTTGTCGCTCATACTATACATATTAAATACTAATAGCAAAAAACGTGATTTCCATATCTTTTGTACCTAAGAAGCTAGTTTTTTTTTTAATAAGTATATTTTATCAAAAATGTAAATACACAGGCATAATGCGTACAATTGTGCCTTTGTTTTAAATGGTTTAAAATGGTTTAATTCAAATAATTTAGTAATTAATCTGACAAAAACACATATCATGAATTTTCAACAACGAAATGAC
>DWTU01003898.1:0-10021 GCA_018251515.1 Cecropterus confusis
CCGGTGGTACCTCCCCGGTCCATCTTAGTCCTCAGGGGTAGCAACGCATATGTGACTAACCTTAGATGAGACTTTGATCTTATCTAGGGTTGATTACAGATGTGTATGGGCGGCAGTAGCCACCTACCATCAGGTGGTCTGCATACTCGTATGCATCTTCCATACTATAAAAAAAAGATCCTAAAAGAACCCAAGAATAGAATAAAATGATGATAAGCGTTATAAACAATAAACTTATAAGCATATTACAAGACCTGTAAATAAAGTTTAAAGTAATAAGAAAATGTAGTCAGATATTTAAATCAGAAAATATATTAATACCTGAAAATTTTGTTAAAGATGTACAGTATCCATAATTTAGGTTTATTATGTTCTCTGAAAACGATCATTGTTTATGTCTTCGGCCATCATTTCAAAGTACATTGCAAGGTATGTCCGAAAATAAAAACAAAAACGCGGGGAGTAAATTGCAGTGTATGTATATATATAAGCAATGATTGTTTCGAAGAAACAAGATTAACTCGTACTGAGGGTTCAATCTGTGAAAATAAAGAGGTTGCCTTCCCCCCTCCCCCGCACAAGTAATTTGTGCGGGGGAGGGGGGGGGGTTAGTAGGTAAGTAGAGTCCAAAAATTCTTAACAAAAAATAAAAACCCATGCCTGTGGAAACGAGTCAAGTTGCAAAGCGGTAATAGCGAATTATTGTCGTAATGAGAATGGCCTCTTTATTTTGTGAGAGTTTTTCAGTTTTTTGTTTGATAAGTGGCAATTTAGCACAATGGATCTCGTTAGTATGAATGCAAAGGGCTTAAGTCATTCTAATTCTATCTGAATTCAATGGCACGCATTATTTACGGGCTAGAAATACACCCAATTAGGCCTCATGGATTTGTTTAAGCTGTTCAAGTTTTTGAACATTTTCAGTAGTTACGTGGTGTATAAACGCATCAGGATATATTTTTTTGATTGACAGCAAGAGCTTAGCTTAGGCAATTTATTCATAAAACAAAAAATGTTCCACGTCCTACATAGCACACATTCGCAAAATAAATAGTTTGGAGACAGGATATGAGCAATAATAAATTTTTAAATGTAATTTGAAATACCACCTATAGTTCTGATGACAATAATGTATATTGTTGTTTATCCAAAATGGCCGCGGCAACTAAATAGCGGATTACATATTTTTTACAACCCTTCCAATGTGGGTATCAAATGAAATGGAATTATGTCCAGAGACAACTAAAAATAAGAAAATAAGAAAATAAATATATAATTTTTTCAAATGATATACCCTGTGTCACTATGCAAACTGAGAAGTTTCTAATGATGCCACATGTTACAATCCGTCAAGTCGTTTAATCTGTTGCGCATGCCAAAGAAATGGACATACATTCATACAAACATACATATAAACGCTCGAAAAACATGACTCTCTTTCTGACGCAGTCGTGTAAAAATATATAAACAAGAGAACTATTTACATAATTCCCTAGTATAGGCAAGCCACATATTTTGCTAGACATTAAAATCATATATTCAACCGCCCTACTTTAGTCAATTTCAATGCTAGACATACTTAATTCAGAGATTCAAAATGAAGTTTTCAATAAGGCTCCGACTGTTTGGAGGCTCAGCAATTTGCATATTAACGAGTTATGAGTGATGTATATGAGGCGTGGGAGGCCGACAAATATGAAGTTAATTACACCGAGATATATTATGATGGTGATCCGTCATGCAATGTTTTATATTTTATGTGGGTAAATAACAACTAAGCAATTTTTGATGACGGAAGATGTTGATGATTGTTCACGTTTCTCAACATTTCGTGTATACAATATACGAAATGTTGAGAAAACATCGATAACGTGATTCAGAATCGTGCGAAGCATCAAAGCATTTGAGCAATTTAAGATAAGATTACAATATGAATAAATAAAAATAAAATAAAAATGTTTTATTGAGTAAGCATAAACACAAAAACATGTCGCGAGGGTCCCTGTACGGGGTTGACAGTCCGTGTTACTGGGTGCCCCGCTCATCACCAGGACGATTTTTTTAAAAAAAACAATGTTTTGCAAGAGAAACTAATAAATTGTTATATATTATAAATAATATCTTATAAGCGTACGAGTATGTATGAATGGTGTGTGTGGAATATAAGGATGTGGGGTGTGTAAGTGTAGTGAGTGTTTTTGACCATTACAAATAATACGAAATTATTTGAAATAAATGAAAAAATGTCATATTTATTAAGTTTCATTAATTAAACGTTACTATTCCCGACACGAAAACGTACGGTTGTATTTGGAGTAAGGAGGTCGGGTCACGTTCACCACTTGCGAATACAGCAATTTCCATACGGGACCATTCACATCCATTCGTATGTAAAACACACTGTCGTAAAAATGAAGATAACGCAAAAAGTGTGTAGATACTTAAAACACGTTTTTTGTATTGAAAAATTATGATGATATTTATTTGGAGAACTTCGGTTAGCATTAGTTTCCACACAGTACCAAAAATCTTTATTTAGACATAAACCCAAAACATCTATAAAAAGTGGTACAGAGTAGAAGTCCCATCGAAATCATTTCAGTCAATTCAAGTTTGACTTAAACAAAAACATAAAACACAATCTTTCATGTGATGATATAAATAAGTATACAAATTTAAAAACGCACTTAAAGCTCGCATTTAAATTTAAATTAATCATTTTAATATTTATTTTAATTTCATTTTAATCTTCATATACTTTACAACCAGTCTTCTATTGCTCCATTATTGACTGCGGATCTAATTCTTTCAGTTACCATCTCGATTAAAGGGTGTGGTTTCCAGGCTATTTATATATGAAGCATCCATCTTGGTCCTTGAGAGCAACGCATCTGTATTCGACTATAAATTGAATCCCTGTTCTATATGAAATTAAATACAGATGTCCATGAGCGGCAGTAGCCACTTACTATCAATTGGACTGCATGATCGTATACTCTTTCAGTCTGATTAAAAAATGCTTTACTATCATTAAAAAGTAAAATAAATTTATCCAATAACACATTTAAATTGTTAACACGTAAGAGGAATCATATTTCTAAATCCCATTTTCATACAGACACATTCGAGCGCCACCCGGACGTAATTTTATTTATGGGATAACCCTTGAGTTCATTCAATAATATCAATCTATTCTGGTTCCTATATTTCATGATACTTTTGTGTCTTTTGAGCAGTAATGATTTTAATATTGAATCTTTTTTTATGTTATAGAGATTTTTATAATTTCCTAAATGTATATTTTTATAAGATGAAAGTCGGTTATGCAATCGGATGATAAGTGGCCACTGTCACCAATGGATATCTTAAATCAATCCCGATAAGATCAGAGTTTTACATGAGGTCGGCCACATGCGTTACTACCCCTGAGGGGAAAGTAGGACCTATTTACCTTCAGACCAGAACACAGCAGCGCTCAACACAGAAATATATAGATGTGGCGGAGTCGAATCACAAAAAACTCTACCACCTTAAATCTGTATTTTTTCTTCGTAGAGTGAACCATAAAAATAATAATAATATTTGACTGTCCTGAATAGTGGAAACGAAAAGACAATGCATAATGTATAACAACAGCGAACAACGAACGGAATACGAAATAATTAACAGGAAATCTTTTAAAATTCCATCATCTGTCATAATACGATTTCTGTTTCCTTTCATTCAATGAATGATCGAATAATTTATTGTACGAAACGGTTCATCGCTTCTTAATTGGCATTAACGAACGATTGCAATGACAGTGTAAACACTGCAAGCAGTAATGGCAAACAAATTAAAATTAAAATTTGCTCGAAATTTATTTTAGTAGGAACGGGAAATACATAGCTGTTCTGTGCGATTTCAACATTAATATGAACAGCGATACACTACAATCACGGGTGTTCAGAAACGATTAAAATTATGACATGGGTTCGTATTTCAAAAACAACAAAGCTCTATTTGTCCGAAAGCTCATGAAATAATGCCAATTAAATTGGCTTTTATAAGCTACATGCAATAGTAGTATCTAACACACAGTTTATCTCGCCTCTACACTAAAAAGTAGGTTTCCATCGAAACTATCCACTTTCAAAGAAGAGGAATTTAATGCCTCACCGCCCTTTCAAGTTTCAAAATATGGAATTGTTGTATTATAGGCAAATTAAAATTGCCAACAATTATACCTACTAATATTACAAATGTGAATGTAAGTTTGTTTGTTACGCCTTCACACCAAAAGTACTACGCCGATTATCATGAAAGTTTGTACACATATTCTTAGCAATATTAGAAAAAATAGGATACTTATTATATTATATATATATACTAGTTATGATACCCGGCTTCGTTCGGGAGTTGATATGAGATTACGTGGTAATTGAAATAAAAAAAAACTCTACTCTTGAGCAAGCTACATATAGCGGACCGTGAGAGAAGCAGGATTCTTTGAGGTTGATGCCACAATATTTTAAAGTTAGCCCTTACGCTTTGTTAATTGTAAAACTAAAGTCTAATTTAATTGGAAACTGCAATCTTTTAAATTTAAATGGCCATTCAGAAGAGATCAGTGGTATTCTAGGTATAAATACTGTGTGTCCTTTGTTCTTTCCAGAAATAAGTTTAGCTTCAAGGATGTTATTCGATAGCTGTTACGATGATCCTCGTCCCATTACATAGTTTTGGGGAGTTGAGCTTTCTGAGTAGTTTGATTGGAGATCCAATTTTCAGATAAACGCAGTGTAGTGGCATTCCTGGTACTTGTAAAGAGTTTAGAAATTCAGTAGGAAAGTTGACACTTTCTTCAATGGATACCATCGTGTCGATCGAATTGTATATTTTCTCTTCACCAAGTATAAGAATATTAAAATTGATATCGTCAGCAATATTATTTTTAGTGGCCAAAATTGCTCTTTGAAATAACCAATCTACGTTGGCATAGTTCTGAATAATATTTGTATAAATTTTGTCGATTAGTTCGTTTTCAGCAGTGGCTATGTTACAGAAATCACTATTGAGTTCAATAAGGCCGATCGTTTGGTCAGTATCTTTGCCTATTTGTAAAAGTATTTTAGCAATATGTGCTGTTGTTTCATCTTTTGATAATTCAACTGTCATGTTTTTTGTTAATTGCAGTATTTGTACTTGTGGCCAGAGATGTGAATTTTTTTAAGCATACATAGATTACGTCTGCTGGTGTTGACTTGGAAATAACTGGAAGTGTTTGTCGAAAATCTCCTGATGGTATGAGTACAGCTCCTCCCACTATTTCAGAGTTTTTTCGCAATTCTTGTAATGTTCTATCCACAGCTTCTAGTGATTTTTATGGGCCATGGTGCATTCATCCCAGAAGATAATTTTAGCTTGTTTTAGAAGTTGACCCCGTCCAGACTTTCCTGAGATTTTACATACCGGGAATTGTTGTTCGGCTATATTTAATGGTAGTTGTAAGGCAGAATGGGCAGTTCGTCCTCCTTCCATAAGTGTGGCTGCAATGCCGGATGATGCTAGTGCCAGTGCGATGGGGTTTTTAGCAAGTATTTCCGCCAGTATTAGATTTATCAGTTTAAACGTTTTACCGGTGCCTCCTGGTGCGTTATTATCCGGTTCATTATAATGTTGTAAACTTTTTTTGATTGTCATTGAGGAGTGGTTTGTTGTGAGCAATGTATTCAAGTAGTTCATTGACGTTGTAGCTTTTTTTCTTTGTGATTTCGTACACAACAAGTTCTACTAAGGCCTGGTTATTTGTTGCTTAACATTTATCTTCTGAGCGAATGAGTGTTTCATTGAAGATGTCGTCATTGAATTCTATAGTCAGTTCTGGATTAGTTTGTCAGATTCGGTACAGTATATCATCACTCATACTCCTTTCGAAAGAGTCTCGTAGCTGTTTTAGGTTTGATAGGTTACATGTTGTTAGAATTATGGCGAATAACTCTTGAATTTGTTCAGCTGAAGCTGTGAGTATGGCTTCTTGTAGTGTTAATTCCCAGTGGTTATTATTTTCCAATAATCCTAAGCGTTTACATGCTTCTCTGTAGTTCTGGCATAGTTAGCCGTCAATGGTCCTGAGATCTGCGAAACTTGTTGATCCCCGTATTTCGTGTAACAACATCCGGAGATAGAAACATTCGGTATGGTTTGGATGCATAGTGTATACTCGACCTACTGCGTTAGTTTTCATGATTTCTGGATGACCTTCCTCTGGCATTCCTTGTTTTCGTCGTTGAAAAATTTTCCTTGTTTTGTCCCAAGTATAATAAATAGGGACGTCGACATACAGTAATGTCTTTGCGAATGGATCCGTTTGGCACAGTTGGAAAAAAGCTGTTAATGTTGTATTCCGAGGCGGTTCGCTTGCAATTTTTCTAGCCGAGTCTTTTGTGAAATAAACTCTCTGTCCATTCTCTAAATGTACTGCTAGATGTTGCACAGCTGGTTCGCGTTCGTGTATTGGAAAACTAAAAATCTTCCAAGTTGCTTTGTTACTGTTGATGTATCTTCCCATTTGGTACATGAGGATCTCATCATTTCTGTTATTTTGTTCGCTATTTTGGACTATTTGAAATATTGCCATATCACTACCTTTGTTTACGTACTTTCGTTGATTTTACTGAATTGCAGTATTTAACGTTTATATGTGCTTGGAACTTTTAGAAAGTAGTGGGTTATATGGTACTACCCATTGATTATCTATTTCCAGTTGGTCTCTGCTTTGTATTCGTATTTTTGCTGTGAAGCCACCATTTTTCGACTTTGATATCTGGGATAGTCGTCATCTTCAATTTTTTTTAGTTTCGTTGATTTTGTAAACGTGCTTCGTGCTCTTCCTCCGTTTAATTTTTTCGATATTCTTTTTGTTTCTGCCGTTTCGCTGCAGAACTGACAAGATATCCTCATCTTTACGTCTAGGCTGTAAAATATAAATTAAATAAACATTTTATAGACAAATATATTGTTACGTAAACGTGGGGTACGTTGAGACAAAGAAAAAAAATATTTAACCTTCAAGCGGTCGCGCGATATTTATTTTACGGCCAAAAGTATATAGAAGGCATCGATATAACTTCGCGCGACTGCTTGAAGGTTAAAGAAATTACAATTAAAAGGAAAGAAAAAAACCATTAGAAATAAACACACTATTAAACTTAAAAAATACTAAAAAAGGCTCACAGACAACTTTTTTCTTCTTCACTTCAAAATCGAGAATTAATTAAACACACTATTAAAAATACTCACACGTGATACTTCAAAATAAAGGCTCACAGAAAACTTCCTTCCTTCTCGTTTCGAAATCGCTTGTTTCGCTGTTCAAATCGAACTAACTCTGGCGGGCGACACCGGGCTCTTACATATTCAGAAAGCTAGGCTCTAGGATATTCGAGAAAGTTTGAGCATATTTTCTTTCTCACACCTTCTAGAATGTTCTTGACATTATCGTCCACCCTAACAATGGGTTCGTCAGCTGTAGCATACGTAGTAAAGGCGCGAAATTTAAAAACTTAAATTTTAAAATGTTTCAGAACTAATATGAATAACTAAAATTATGTCGTTTTAACTCCAAAATATAAATTAGCTACTGCTGTATAAATACACAAAATTTAATAACTTTATTATAGTAACAAATGTAATTTAAGACTTTATTGAAATTGGAATTTTAAATTTCGCGTCAGTACTACACATGCTGCAATTGCTGGCAGCTCCTTTCGAAATGCAACCCAAATAATCGTTGTTCTGAATGAAGTTCAACTACTCGACAAGACATGGTACCACTACTCTTAATTTACAAGGGTTGGAAAAGCCCTTATATCTTCAAAAACACGCCCTTTAGGTTAAAACGGGAACTTTCTAGTTCATTAAATAATGTATAAAAGTTCGATAACTAAAAATACACATTATTTTGATGTTACGACATCACGTAGAATCCTCTAAAATTCTAAACTGAACGCATGCAACTGTCCAATTGTTTTTGCATGAAAGCCGGACAATAGTTTACAGTTTGGTCTACAGTTTTATTATATGTATAGATATATAATGAACATGAAGCTATATAGCGTAAATATAAAATAATGTTTTGTCAGACGTGAAAACGCGAGCGAAATTACGATTGAAAACGAAAGCTAGTAACACACAATCCTTACAAAAACTAAACTTCGTATTGTTATAAAGAACAATGTAGCCCTGCATTTTTCATTTTAGTTAATGTGCGCCGTATGTCAGACTGTGGCTCCAGTAATCTAATTTAACTCTAATCTGTAGTTAGCCGTAAAATAAACGAACTAACTACGTAACAACTGTCGTCAAGGTCACTGAATTGAGCCTAAAATAAAACAACTTGCTTTACATTTTTTCTACTTTTCAGTGCGCTTAGTTTTCGTGAGAGATTGCAATCCGAAAAACCGTATCCGGTATTTCGGGGAAACCAGTATGAATAAGCGATTGTCGGATCGGGCCACCGGAAAATGATTCTCTGTACGTGTAAACTTAAAATAACGTTGACCGTATTGGAAAAATACAGGTATTTGTTTTGTCTGTACGTGTAAACTTCAAATAACGGTGATCGTATGGGAAAATACAGGTATCTGTTTTGACGAGTTTTGTTCGGTAGAAAATTAAAAAATTTGGTCACGTGGACGCTACGGTTGGTTGGTTTACACAAGATTGATTCAGAATTGATATGGATTAGATATATGATACCAAAACACAAATAATATATAGTGCAACATATGTTTATTTCAGTATTCAGAGAAAAAAATATATACATGAGACATGTAAGTTATAATAACCACAACCATGCGTAAATACTCACAAATTTTACTAACGTGTAGACTGATAGATTAACATCTATTTCAATAGATTGTGTTGAGCGTGAGTGGTTGGCTGAGGCCTGACAGGATACTTTGAGGCCAAATAGATGATACGACTATCAGACGCTCGGGAACATTAGTATGGAAAAACGAGATGAAAAGGTTTCAACACTTCAATATAATTTACTGGCCACTCATTTATTTTAAAAACTAAAAAAAAAACAAACGCTTTCTACACTCATAGCCCCACACTAGGATTTTCTCCTTTGTCGTGGGTACCATGGACACACAAAGACGAATACACAAACACCCAGACCCAGATTAGAAATCTAAATTCATTATTCAGATGTCCGTCTGGCCGGGGATCGAACCCGGGACTCACTGTACCAGGGTAGCCGGTAAACCGGTATGGGGACCGCTCAACCACGCGGGTCGTCAAATATTCTTGCTCTAATTACCGTCTTACGATGGATCTCTCCCCGGCGTCCTCCTCACATTAGCTATTCTGACATCACACTGCTAGAGGGCAGAAGGCTTAGTGGAAAGCTTTATGTTCGTTGAACTTAACTTTTCAGCGTTAAATTACTATATTTTTGGAAAGCGATAAAAACGGGATCTTTGGGATGGTGATAAATCCATCCGTTCATCAGCCTTTCGAGGTCCACTTCTGGACATAAGCCTCCCCTGAACAGCGCCATTCCAACCGGTTCTGTGCCTTCCGAATCCAACGCTTTCTTCTTCAGGTCATCGGTCTACCTAGTCACACATATATCTTGTACACTTATTGGTGCCTTTCCTATGTTTTATACAGTGTGACCGCTACTTTAACATGCAAGCTCTAAAGTGATACGCATTATCTTTTGAAGCATACCAAAGCACTTTGATTCGGGATTCTTTAAAAATGTATAAAAAGCTCGTCTAAAAAGTCGACAATGCAACAGCAACTCTTGTGGTGTTATAAAATATTTAGGTATGCATAACATGATTAATTGAGCGCAATATAAGTCATTAGCTCAAACCAATGTAAATTAATCCATTACAGATATAATTATAGTTTACTACGTTCTAATAAAGGGCTTTAAAATTTTAAAAAAAGTATGTTTAACGAAACAGTGGATGTTTCATATAAAATTATATTAGCCATATGTGGTGGTGTATGGTTTAAAGGTGGT
>DWTU01003899.1:0-10020 GCA_018251515.1 Cecropterus confusis
CGCGCCGCCACGTGCGCCGCGCACGCCGCCTCCAGCGCGACCGACGCCGACCCGCCCGACGCGCCCGAGCCCGCCGACCGGCACTCTGTTGTCTCTGAATAACGATGTTAACTTTCTTTTTGTTTTGCGTAATGGCTTCTCGGTACTATGACCACTTTGCAATTGACAAACGATACTAAGTTAAAAAGTTGGTAAGGTAGTCGTGGCCATGCCGACTGAACTGCAACCTGGTATTTCTGACAATTACCATATAGTATTTATCAGAATTCATTGGCTGAGTTATTTTCGGCTTTTATAACGAGTATATATAATACATACATATGGACATAAATATACTACATTGTATATTAAAATATAAACATGTTTAATTTTGATATTATTTTCAAGTTTGCAGCATGTACCACAACTTTTGGTCAGTATATACTGGTGAAGAATGCCTATAGGCATTATTGACAATGCAGGCAGAATTGGGATTACAAAGGGCGAAATTATCGAAATAATCATATTTTATGGGACATCTAATCAGCAAACGTTGTTGGATTGAGGGAGGCAAAGTTGAGGGATTTTTTACAATATTCTGCCATTTCTGTTCGTGAATTTAGTACTGTGGCGACCGCTCGCAAATCATCAAGAGATGGCGTCACTGTATTCTGAATCACGCTATCGGTGTTTTTTCAACTTCCTGCCTATCTACAAGCTCCGAGTTGAGACTGTCGAAGGACGGTCGCTCCCCAGGCGTGATCACCTAGTCCGGCAGGAGATCTTTCTTGCCAAAGTACTAAACCTGTCATCTGTTTTTACTAAGTATATTCAATCCGTTAAAATAAGGATGTTGTCAGTTTTATGATTGATCTATTACTAACTTTTACTCGCGGCTTCGCTCGCGTTTTCTATTTTTTCGAAATACAACCATGTCCGCTAATTTTTTAAATTTATTCTTTAATTAAAAAGCATCGTATGTTTATTCTAATACTTCTAAGAATATGTGTTAAAAGTTTAATGATAATCGAATAAGTAGTTTTGGCGTGAAAGCGTGACAAAGAAACTCACATTCACATTTATATTAGTAGGGACCAGTGGGGGTTTAAGCAAGTTTACCATCGTCGTCAGCCTTGCCGGGCACGGCGTCGAAGGGGCAGCGGTCGAGCGGCACGGGCACGCGGCACGCCTCGCCGCCCTCCACCAGCAGGTGCTTGCCGGCCGCGTAGTGCAGCTCCATCTCCTCCGCCGTCAGGTTGCGCACGTCCAGCACCAGGTACAGCTGGCTGGGGCTGCAAGTAACGTTACGAATACACTTTGCAAGGTTTCGCACTCGACGTTGCCTGAGGCTTTTCGACGACTTGATAAGTTTTATTTGGGAGCCTCGGCCCAAAAATTCAATCCACTCGACTGCGAAACATATTTTGAATAATCCATTCCTCAAATTTTTTCATATTTTTGAAATCGCATAAACCACTATTAATTCAGACCCTATATAGGTTCAATTAGCCACATTATGAACGAAATCCAGAACCTCACATTTTTTCGCTGTGCGCTTGACATGAAATGCCCCACTTTGAGTATCTCTCTATGGTTAAAATGAATATTGATGTGAGACATCTATAGGCGCACGTAAACTTGATTGTTGGCGTGGCGATCGCCATAACGTATTTATTATGGCGCCATCTGTTATACAATTTCTGAACTATTAAGCACCAAAAAAAACTAAGCGGGCTTCGGTGTTAGTTCGACTTAGTGTGGGGTACTGTCCGGAGATATTTTCATTATACTATATATCAATATTATATCGTTCCTGTCCCAATCTTCTAAGCACATTACTTGTACGAAAATGATGTTTCACATTTGCCAGGCGTTCCGTGACAGCTATTTCTTTTTGATTAAAAACTTACATTTCAGCAGGCAATACGTCCCAATGAGTGATAGACACGCTGGGCAGCAATTCAAGATTCATTTGCAGGGTCGATTGACGACAGTGCATTTCTTTGCCCACTCCACCCGAATATCTTATGATTATCTGAAAATATTTATAGTTAAAGTAGATGAAACTCAAAAAAGTTGGTATATCGGACATCTAAAATTTTTAAATACCTGTGTTTCAATTTGACGACCTCTTGACGGCGGCATTACTGATATCGGCGCAGACCAACTTGTAGTTTGAGAATTTGTTGACCTAAAACAAATTAAAGATTATCAAATAAAAGTTGTATTTATGCACGTCACGATAATATCCGGACATGAATTATCTGGTTGAAAGATTTTTCTTTATAATATGGAACTCGTCCACATAGTCCACTTGACGGTAAGTGGCCACCGTCACCCATGGAAATCTGTAATTAGCCCCTGATAAGATCAGTCTTATCAAAGATTAGCCACAGATGCGTTGCTATCCTGAGGACTAAGTTGGAACGCGGATAAGTATGTCTCTTCCACACCCTTCAGACCAGAACACAGCAGCGCACAACTCTACTGTTATTAAGCAGGAATAGTTGCGGCAGTTAGAGCAGTGATAGCCGAATAGTTGAAACTCGGCCTCTCAAACGAGGGTCCGGAGTTCGAATCCCGGGCACGCTGATTTTTCTAAAACTATGTGCGTATTAGTAGTTAATTATCACTACTTTACAGGGAAGTAAAACATCGTAAGGAAACCTACACACCTGAAAGTTCTTTAAAAAAAGTTCTCAAAGGTGTGTGAAGTCTACCAATTCGCACTTGGCCAGCGCGGTGGACTATGGCCTGAAACTCTCTCAATCTGGGAGAAGACTCGTGCCCAGCAGTGGGACAATAATGGGTTGACAGACGAATGATTACCTGAAACTGCCAGAGGTCCTTGGCATAAGACCGCTGCTCAACGAAGTCTGTGGATTGGAAGTTTGTGTCGGCAGCGACGACTGGGCATGTGGTACGGGGGATCCCACCCTGGATGGGTAGTTCGAAGTTAGACTGTTCGGAAACAAGTTCTCTCCCACTCCGCCCAGGTCTAGAAAATCAGCTTCTCCGTATAGATTCATGACTATAGTCGCTACGGCGTTCGGAGCGATCGGCAGTTGCGCTTGCACGTCTTCGTTGGACCATTGGAACACTTTTGACTGCAATTGGTTGTCCATGTTTGACTGGAAATAAATTATTTGGGGTTATATAATTGATTTTATGTGACAAGTATAATACTTTCATTATTATTCAGTATAGTTCCACATCGGTTGATCACAGATGTATTGTTACTTCTTAAGAAAAATTTAAAACACTTCGTGGAAATATACGTTTATAAATTATTCTGGTTCAAAGAGTACATGCTCCTTAAACAAAAAAAAAACTGAGTTTATTATACTCTCGCGTTAAGAAATCTTCATACTATTTTCAAGTAGATTTCTAATACTTTCGAAGTATGCAACGTACAAATAAATACTTACTTGAATAGCCAAATCCAGATATTCAATAGGCACATTGCTTGTATTAGTAATTTTAATAGTACATTCCGTGCTTTCCCCGTTATACAGAGAAATATTCGTGATACTGCCAACACTCTCGGCATTTGCCAAATTTATGTTTCCTGAAAGAGCGACCGTAGTTTCTATTGTAATAGTTGGGAGGCTCGGAATCACTTCAATCGTGAACGAGGCGGGGAATTTGTGTGGCATTGGCATATTCTTCAATCTGCAATTAGATTTAACTCCCAACGTGTGAGTGGAATACCCTAATATTTGCAGCTCGCCTACTTCCTTCGGGGTGCCATGCAGGTTGACTGTTGTTGGTGAGTCCGGCGGTAGGATTATGGTTTCTGGAATAGATTCGAAAACCACCCCTGACGTCAGCAGACGCATGTTAGATACTTTAAGCTCGAAAGGAAGCGGGTTAGTCAGTTTCATTTGCACTTCGCAGATGTCGTCTTCGACCCATAGGTATTCTGAAACAAGATATTCAAGAGTAGTAAATGGTTTCAGAAATGTGGGACGGGTAGTGTACATGCTTTGAAATTGATTGATTGATCTTGTCTACGTCAACCCATTATTGTCCCACTGCTGAGCACGGGTCTTCTCTCAGATTGAACGAGCTTCAGGCCATAGTCCACCGCGCTGGCCAAGTGCGAATTGGTAGACTTCACACACTTGTGAGAACTTTTTTTTAAAGAACTCTCAGGTGTGTAGGTTTCCTCACGATATTTTCCTTCACCGTAAAGCAGTGATAATTAACTTCTAATACGCGCATAATTTTAGAAAAATCAGTGGTGCGCGCCTGGGTTTCGAACCTCGGTACCCTCGATTGAGAGGACGAGTTTCAATCATTCGGCTATCACTGCTCGCTATTACAACGTTATTATGTAGCAATGTTTGTAGGTAATGACATTTCTAATTTAATTGCATAATGCAACAACGTGATTGAAGTTACAAATTCAAACTGGAAATGTATTACCAAGTTCAAACCGTTAAGAGTGTGGTTAAGTCATCCGCGATAATGGAGCGGGGGTTGACATCCCCATTTACAGTGGGAGTCGCTGAAAAGCGCTCCAAACATTTATTTATAGCACCGATTGTTTGTACTCTAGGTTTACTATGTCCGCAAGTGACCTGTAAGCTACGCAAATATTTTGTTATTGTCACACGTTTGGATATAGGATTTGGTCTTTATTAAAAACGTTCCGATATCCATAAGGTATGGATTTCTCATTTAAGTACTACTTGATTTTTTTCCGATACTGCTCATATAATAACCTTAAAGTATCGATATAAGTATCGAAGTACTTACTCATATCGATACGTATTATTTTTATGTTAATGGCACTAATATAAAAAGACGAAAATGTCTTGGTACCGATAGATGTTTAAGAAGTGCCAAAATTATGGCCAGTTTTTTATTTATTACAAGTAAAGGTATGTTCCTTGTTTGTAACAATAAGTGAACATAAGTACTTACTTGGGACTGATGTTGCCACAACGATAAAATGTTTTAGGGCAAACTTATATAGTCTGAAGGAGAAGGTGCGTTCAGAAATCAAAATGTGTAAATACAAAATACATTTATACAATTTGATTCGATTCGATACCAACTACTTTCGTTTCGTCAGTAGTTCGTATCACAAGATTTATATCGAAGCTAAAAGTATTTGGTATCGAAACAAAAGTATCGGGTACATACTCGTATTTACTTGTATCGGAATGTCCCTAGACTTTGTTGCGTTTTCATCAGCCATTTACCCACTCCTGGAAACGGGTCTCTCAGAATGTGTTTTAGGCCATACTCTACCACTGGCTAAGTACGAACTGGCTTTACACGTCTTTGAATTGCTTATTAAGATGTAACCTAGTGTAGGTTTCCTCAGGAATTTTCCCTTACCGTAAAGCTGTGATAATTACTTTATTATACGCACATTATATTTATTTCGAAAATCGGGGGGGCATGCGTGGGATTCAAATCTCGGACACGGACTGAGAGGCCGAGTGTTACCCATTTGCTATCACTGCTCTGCACGCTCACGGGCCTGTAAAGCGCAATAGTATTTTTGGCTAATAATTGACTAATTATAGGTCAAAATATATTGCTTTTATTATATATCTCTTATACTTTTTAATTATTAAAATATGGTAGAGCTCCGAGTAGATCGGCTCAGTAGCAACATTGACCTCAAACAACAAAGAGACTTTTTTTAACCGGATTTAGATTTCGGATTTAGGTTCATTTGTTGTAAGGTGGACGTCAAAGATGCTTAAATGAAGCATACAAGTTAGCCCACAGGGTTAGCAATGCATCTGGATGTGCCATTTATCAAGCAAGGCTAGTAATATTTAAACTGTTGAGTGTGGGTATGATCGCATTCTTTATATGTATATATTTTAATCGTTAAGCGCCTATGCTCCAATTATGGTAAAGGGAAGGCAAGAACAAGATCCGGACGGTAACCTTGATTGTCGTATGTAATCTATACATATAAATAAAATTGAAGTTTCTGTTTGTAATATCAAAATAACAGCTTTTTACCAAATGCATATGAAAGACGATGCTGATATCAATTACTACAATTTTTGTCCATCTGTCTGTCTGTTTGTTCTGTATAATCTCTGAAACCGCTGGATCGATTTTGACGAGACTTTTGGATGGCTGATGTCATAAGGCGTAACTTAGGCTACTTCTGTGGTAAAAAATGTAATTAGGGTTTCGCACAAAAAATAAAACCTAAAAAACCGCGCGCGCTCTACGCGCACGCAGCCACCGTCACTGCCGCTAATATCAGAAGCGATCAGTCCTCTCTGAGACAATGCTATAATTTTAAAATTATATAAGATAAAATATCGGTTATATGTTGCTATGTCAAGTTACATTCTTTAAACGCAGGTCTCGGGGCAGGCCTCGGGGCAGGCCTCGGGGCTCAGCTAGTTATAAATAATACCTATAATCAGTTTCTTTACGTTATATATTTTCTTCATGTGACATAAAAGGTATGGGTATATAGGTATTATTGTAATATAGGTATTACCTATGATCATTCCAGCATATAGTGTCAACTCCACGTGTACGTATTACCTAAACATGGTCTAAGCTAGACTGCCAAAGCAACACTGCTACTGGATTCTAACCATCAATCCCGTAGAGTGAGATTAGTTCCTGTGATACATAGGTTTGTGCTCTTAGTTGTTTACAAGTGGTTGAGTAGGAATATTAGAATTTAGAGTTTACTCTTGTATGTCCCGTGACATGCAAGAACGACGGCAAAATCAAGAGTGTGGGGAACATTTGTAGTACGTAACAAATTATGGGCCTGCGACGTAACAACGTAATAAGAATACAGAGAAACAAAAACAAATCATTTACACTTTGCTTTTGTTTGTATAACTTGTATAAATGATTAAAGGAAACGCTGCTACTAGTACATGTGTAGGTTGTATCTATTTCGGTCAGCTTTGACACATCATATGTATTATCCGCATCATTGGAATACTAAATAATTCAAGGAATCCTATAGATTACATGTACTATATTATGTTGCAAGGCAATACAAATGCTGTGGGCATGCGTTTCACTTATTATTATATATAGCACATTACTTACTAACTTGATTTTTTTTAAAGTCCCTTCCATCAATCCATGAGCCCTTTGAAGCTCGCAGTTGGACTGGTACCTCCACGGGTCCCCGGTAAGTTGACATTTGCCGAAAAATCAATTTCTAGCGTAAAGCAGTTCTTGTATTTCGGTGAAAGGGTGTGGTTGCTGCTTACTTGTATTTGAGACAATCAGTTTAGTCTCTGGGAGTAGCAACGCATCTGTGATCGACTTCAGATAGAATACCTGTTATATATGAAGTTGCTTACAGATGTCCATGGGCGGCAGTGACCACTTACCATCAGGTGGACTGTATGCTCATTTGCTATTTCACTCTAAGAATAATAAAGTGAACTTAAATAATTGGTTGTAATAATAACTACTAACATAGTCACGTGTAACGTAACAGTGTCGTAGGCGACACACAAAGGTGAACTCTCTCATAAATGTAGTACGCAGTGGCCTAATTATTCAAAACTTACACTTATACTCAACGCGAAATTTAATTCCGCATAAGTACGAGTGCAATTTATACACTTCCACTATTTAGGTACTCAAATTTGTCGCTGTGCAATGAGTTTAAGCTTTCCTAACACCAACGGCAACGATTTGTTTTACAACATACTAGTAAGTCGATTTCACCTAGAACGCTGGTGAGTACTCATAATGCTTCCATTTAGGATTATATTTCGAAAGAATTTGCCAAAACTACTATTTTTTTTCATAAACGACGAATTTTTTCATAAACTAGAACTAGCAAACAATCAGACATTGTACTTAATGGTAATGGCCACTTACGTCCATCTACATCTACGATAGTACAGAGGTTCTATATCAGGTTGATCATATGCGTTGCTACTCTGAGAACAAAGTTGGAAAACATCGAATAATCCGTTCTTCCTTCGAACCAAAACGCAGGAGCGCGTTACTCTGCTGTTATTGGACATAATTGATGGTGGTCAAAGTGAAACAAAGAAAGTCTATGAAAATGTGCCAGTAGCCAAACACTGGATATTAGATTTAATTAAAATAAAGGAATCGCAATTTTCATTGCCGCAAAATTCTGAATGTTTATACAATAATCGTACGGCCACGCAAATTTCGCTTCTAGCGTTATTCGCTTGGTGAAATGTATGTGACTGAACTTATAAAGCCACGAATTATCGCTGCAGTTTGTAGAGTTTGCAGAATTTCGCCCGAAATTTGAAGTGTTGCTTGCATCGAGTATTTCGTGGCCCTCAGTTAAGTTATTTGTCTTTGGTATAGGATGATTGAATGCGACGTACTTGTACTCAAACTAATACGACAATTAATACATATTACAATTTCAATTCGCATCGTGTAGTTAATTAATTACCCCGTACATTAGTACATTAGTGAGCTCCACTAGAGTCCCGCCCGCCGCGTGGCAGAGCGGTCACAATACTGGTCTGACACGCAGTGGGTTCCACGTTCGATCCCCGGCCAGACAGACATCTGAATGAAGAGTTTAGATTTCTGTTCTGGGTCTGGGTGTTTGTATTCGTTTTTGTGTGTCCATGGCACCCACGACACAGGAGAAAATCCTACTGTGGGCCTATGAGTGTAGCAAGCGTTTTAACTAGAGTGTGGGCTCCATGATTAAATGGGACCTTAAACCTTATATTTTGTTATTTTTAAGCGTTGACTTGTCGCATGTGGATTTTCTAACATGCATGTTCATTCAGTGAGTGGTATATATATTTGATTTTTATACCTTTTTAAAGAATAACAAAGCATGTTTACCTTTTTCTAATAAGTCACAATCGTGGATAACTATAATAAACTCGTTATAGAACTGGAGTCCTTATCAAGCTTTATCAATATAGCTCCCTTATTAATTTAAGGTATTATGAGTAAAGCTGGGTTCATCGGCATTACGGTATTGTGTTAGACAAAATACATATTATGACAAACAGTGATAAACAGTATGATAAACAGTGGCACATAATTTGTACTGTAAAAAACCTTGCACTGAGAATCAATCACGTTAATTATTCATTAACCCATCGGACTTATCAAGCGAAGCGCATAAATTTTAACTTATTCGCTGGCAAGGGATCATTGGGATCACAGTGTAATTCGCATGGTGTGATTCCATACTTTGTTTATTGAATAGTTTTCTGTGTTACCATTTTCAAAGTACAATTGATTGACGTACGAAACCTGCTGCCAAATTGCTTAAACGAAAGGGTACGTTCAAATCTGATGAATGCAACGCAAATGTAAACGTGCATCAAGCTAATAGTTTTTGTCAGATTTGAATGCACCCTGTACAACAAAAAACTGCTAAGCAATGCTAAGTCCAGCTTAAGGACTGAATTAAAACTTTTTAAGTGTGGCAATATGTAACAAATCAGAACAAAATGGCTATACATTGCTATTTAGGTCAGAAATAATTTCTACCCTGAATCGTGTTATACCACATTAAATTTTATATATGAATCAGTAAGTTCACATAAATACTAATTGAAAAATCGCCAAGTACTATGTGAATCGTCAACGATAAATTGTTCAAACACTAGTCTGGAGGTACAGGTGGATTTATTTAGTCTATTTTAAGCAAATAGGTCCTCTATTTGTGAAACTTGTTGAAGGAAAAAAAAGAAAACGCCCCGACGCTGGAATTTTGTCGCGAACTATTTCTACATCGAAGAACGTAAACGTTTGGAAACTTACAATACACCGGTATGATTATACAAGGCAAAGATTTCAACGTCGTCGCCAGTAACTACGTTCTTAAACTTTGCAATCTTAGCAAGTCAGGAGGTCAGGACTTAACAACATTATTTTTTTGTTATTCGTTTTAACTCCTTGAAAATTATAATGTTTTCGACGTGTTAATACGAACACAGTAATCACACTGACATTGTAAGTAAATATTATAAGACTTAACTTAAGATAAAACTTTGCCGCAAAGCATATTATAAAATTTCTGAATATATAGAAGACAAAGCAGCTTGGGACTGAACA
>DWTU01003900.1:0-10019 GCA_018251515.1 Cecropterus confusis
TTCCATAGCGGATGCCTACGTCATAATATCTACCTGCATGCCAAACTTCAGCCCGATCCGTCTAGTGGTTTGGGCTGTGCGTTGATTGTCATTATGTCAGTCAGTCAGTCACCTTTGTCATAGCAAAAACACTGTTCCTACAGCTATGTTACTTGCTTTCTTTTCATGCTGCCTTCGCCCATAATTGTAATGGCACCCAACCCAACCCAAAATTGTAAAGGCCCACCACGCTGGTAAGCGCGAATCCGTAGACAGAATATACCTTCGATATATATTTTGAAAGAAATCTCAGGTGTGTTGTTTTCTTCATGATGTTTTCTTTTATCGTTATTAGTAATAATTCGTTTCTAATTGACACAAAACCTTTGATAACTTATAATTTTGTAACTGAGATTTTAACGATTAAACGCTTTCAGCACTCATAGCCCCAATATAGGATTTTTCCCGTGTCGTCGGTGCCATGGATACACAAAGACAAATACACAAATACAAATCTGTGTCTGGCACAGAACGGAAATCTAAATTCATCATTCAGATCTCTGTCTGGCCGGGGATCGAACCCGGACCCCACTGCCTGTCAGACCGGTATTGTGACCGTTCCGCCACGCGGGTCGTCCTCGATTTGAAAACGACGACCAGATTTGAACCTTGGAACTCACGATTGGTAGGCCGAGTAACAACCAAGGATATTTTAAACAAAAAGCAACAAATAGATCAGTAGGCAGTGACATGACATTAGGTGGACTAGATACTGATTTGCTACTTGTATTGAATAAAAGACATTAGACAATCCTAGAATTCATTGGACTTGCTGGAATTACTATACGTGGCCACTGCCGACCACAGACATCCTGGCATTAGAATTCCTCCATTAGCTGAACACAGATTCGTTGAACTTTGAGAACTTGGAACATATCGGATAAGCACGTCGTCCTAACCTCACCCTTTAAACCAAAACACAAGAGCCCTTAACGCTTGTTATTAAACAAAAGTCCTACTAAAGGTGCACCTAAAACTTCATGGTTTGCCATAGCATGTGGTTAATCCAGAATCGTCATTACAAACGACGATTTCCAAATTGTCTCCTTATTTGTATGCAACGTGAGCCCACACCTGTTGGTCCGACTTGGTATGCCTATAACACTTGTATCGATTTAGTGCTGATATAAAATTGTAGTTACGCACGCGCTACGAATAATGAACAAACAACCACGTGTTAATTTTACTAAGTTTTAAGATTGAAGTAGCAAACGAGCATGCGCTCCACCTGTTGATAAGTGATCATTGCCGCCTACGGACTATGTAAGCACTACATACAAATCGGGGGTTCTATCTGAAGTCGAAGGTGCGTTGCTACTCCCAAGGTCTGAGATGGTCTCCTCATAAGAAAGTGAGCCGGCAACTACACTACCAAAACGCAAGAACCGCTTCGCGTTAGAAGTGGGCGTGTCGGTGGCACGTCGGGAGATGTAACGTACCTAATTAAATAACTACTAGTCCTATAAAATACTTTCCAGTAGTTCTTATAATATTTTTATTTTTGCTGAAGTAAATATTTAGCAATATTCAATGCCAGGCACAACTGTGTTGTTTCTCATTTTAATTTGTTAAGGCAATCGGATGTAACGAACGTCTTTAAAATAAAAGCATTATCGAAGGTTGATCAAAGTTTTATTGCCAATCATGAGACTAAAATGGAATCCCTAATGTACCTACTTGCCGTTGCCCCTTGCCTGATAGTTGTTTACAAACACGTTAATGATAACTTACTAACACTTGCTTATTAATTATTAACTAGTAGTAAACCTAATAACCTAACCCTTCCTCATTCAATTTAAAAAAGTTTACTTGAATCAAACTCAAATGTAGGAAACGACAAAAGTGGATTTAATCGTCCAAATCGTAAATATTATATCAAAATATCAACAATTCTCAATTTAACTGTTGTATCTTGATTAATTTACGTATTGTGCACTGAACCTATACCGTATATGCGTGAGAAAATAATGACTGGACTGGCATGCTGCGTCTGAAGGCTTCATTGCTTCCAACGTCAACATAACAAAAACAATTTTCGATACATCCGAGAAGCGCGGTATCCGCCAAATCTCAACTCAACTCTATGCCTTTTAAAAAACAAAATTCCAGAAACTTGTAGATATGAAATCTTCCTTGTAATATAATTCAATTACATGTCCCGCCCTTGGCGACTGTGCGAACAAGCTACTCCATCAATCACACTTTAACTGTATCAAGGTTTTTTGTCGTCGCTTGCGCCATCATGCCTTTTTACAAGACCGCCGTTCCGACTGCCATAATTTGTCAAACTTTTTATCCCGTTAATTGATCACCGTAACCAATAATACGAACTGATGGAAGGCGCATCGAAATATTAACATACTCGTCGACTAGCATAGCGCGATGTGTGCCTAAGTGCTGAATGTCATTAACATTTCCCGCATGAGAGTTTCGAGTGTCCGTCTTTTCAAGTCGGTGTGCCATTGAATAAATATTGTTTAACAAGTCGCCAAGTGACATTTTGTTGCGCGGGCGCATCGGCTTCCCCCTTCCACCCACTACGCCTCACGATGTCTCTCATCATGGACAATTTATTTTCAACGCTTTTTATGCAAAATGTGACAATTAAAATTGTTTTATGAATTCATAGCTCGATCGATTAAGATTCTATTCTGATAAGGATGCAAACTTTTGTGAACTGTATCATTACGTTCTATGACGGTTTGTTACCAGCATCTCATGTAATGATTAAGTAGATCATAACATATTTCAACCAAGCGTATAATGTACTTTGCAATTCATATATGTAGTTACACGAACATAAATCTTTTGTCGGTCACTATAACCAACTCTGAACAGGCCGCAATTATTTGTACAATAATAATAACATCTTTTGCGAATATGGAATGTACGTAACCGAAAAACTCGGAGTGGCAATAAAGTTTTCACAAACGATAAAAACGAAGTCGAATGAAGATTTAACGTTACAACTGAACGGCGCCGCCACCGTCTGAGTGGATTTACGACTTCGGAGTTGTAGCTGAACACGCCCACCAACTATTTCCAAATAACACTGTTTAAGTAACAAGAGTATTTACATATGTTTTATTGTAAAGGAAAATCCAGTGCCTATGAATTCCAATAATGAAGAAACTACTTATCCTGAGGTTGTTAGCGACCTAAATGAAGAGAAGAGCCTAAGAAACAATAAATTGAGTAATAAATCTCCATCAATGAGACGGCATATTGGAAAGGGCGTTAAAGTTTTAAGGCATTGAAATGGCTCTCGAACATAATGGTAGTATTCGCAACAGCAGTGCTAATTTCCTTAGCCCATTAACGGATCTATCTTAAGCGAACGGCCGAGCTTTGGTTACCGGCAGACAAGTCTTCATTGTCATGAAGTATTCGTGCCACGGACGCTCAGAACTCACCGACATTGTCACGTACGTGCGTAAACATCAAAACAAATAGCGATAAGTAATTTCGAACTATCTCCAGCTATTGGTCGTCAATTTTCGTTTATTGTTCACGTACGTTGGCCTTGTATAGCTTATGTTTTATATTAGATACTAGCTGACCCGAACTTAGTAGCGCCTCCAAATTAACTAAAAAATATACGTAAAAATACTGTAGTACATTATTTTGATCTATCTCGTAGGCAGCGTATGCAATGAAAGCGCAAAAAATGGCTTTATTTACGAGATCACATAGAAACCTCTAAAATTATGAGTGTCTCTCTACTATATTATGCATGTATTATAACACCCTAGAGTAGATAAAAAACCGTTTTTTTAGTAGATATCTTCAAAACTACGGAACAGATTTTAATGCAGTCATTAATATCCGTTGCGTACTTTTGAAGATATAAGCATATATAGGGACAGACAGACGGCGGGAAGCGAATTTGATACTATGTAGTGATATATAGGCGAATTGTCGAAGCACCTAATCATCTTTGCTGTAACAACTACCGTTGGTCACCGTTTTACGTTACAAATACTATACAAATAATACATGGTAAGAGTATGGTAGCCAATATATCGCGATCTGAAACCGTAATTTTGCGAGGAGGCCACGAAGTATTCGGTTTTAGTCATTCTATTAGCGCTGCAAGGTTCCACTTTAAGCGATAAAAACAAATGTGTGTGTCCGATACTATAAGAGCACAGAACTCTTTGAAAATTGAAACGATTTTTTCTGATATTCTCACAACACTAACGTTTGTAGCAACAAGCGAGTGTTTCATGGCCCACGGGTTAGGCCTTGTTCATAAGATCCAATTAGAAGTGATAAAAAAAAGGAAAATTCATATGTAGATTTTGTAGTATCCAATTTATTTCTTGTCTTTGCACTTGTCACAAATATTTTGATTTTGTATATAAACTGATTTCACTAAACCGTGCATCTAAAATTGCAGAGGATTTAGATGACCTGTTGCCAGAAAACGTGTAAGCTCCGTGAAAATGTCCCATAACTATTATTTATGGTTCAAAACATCTACTCATCTTGGCACACTGCTTACATTGTTAAAGAATGTTGTTTATGTAATAAAAGCTCAAACCTGATCTTTGTTATCATTTTCCATGGTTGTACCTCCCACTCTTATGCTCGTAAAGATCGATCGATCAAGAATTGGGCAATATTTTCCAGATACATAACAAGTACAGCCGCCTTGATGGTATAATACCACAGGTGTAATCGAGAATAAATAAAAATATTTAAATACATATAAATGTACAATGATAATGTTATATTATTTAGAGACAATAATTTTACAGCTTTTTATATTTATTTTGACATTTAGTTATTGACATGACATGAGTTTTTTAAATACTAATAATTGTAAGATTAAATTAAGAACAACCTTTAAAGATGTTTAGGGCAAAATATTTTAACGTCTACGTATTGCGTAACAAAACAAATACATAGACAAATATTACACCATCATAAATACCTTCCATTAGCTTTTCATACATCAACAATTATACCAAAACCAAACATTCGATATCAACAAATGAAAACACATTCGGAGAGGAAGTGACGATACACGAACAACATTGTAATGTTACTTAACAACATCAATATTGGCGTATAGAGGTCTTCAAAATAAAATAAACAATGCTAATGAGTGTTGCCTGTCAAGTCGTGACTGCTATTCGGCGTTCGACTTACCGACAGCCCGATCAATATTGTCAGAACAACACGTGAACAGCGATTTCCTTGTTAACAATGTAAAATTTCTGACAATTTTGTTGTACAACACAACAAGTCCCTCAACTAGCAGGCAAGCTTGAATTTTATGACAGAAATTGTCAAATCTTAAGAAGTAAAAGATTTTCTTTGAATAACTATGAAAAATTAGCATCATGTAGTATTGTATACTTTTGAAAATGTCATATAGATTACAATAAGAGAAATTAGGAACAAAGCATTTGACAATTGTTGTAATTTTAGAATTATAAAGCGAAGTTATAGTAATGTAAGTTTAAGAATAAGAAAGCTTAATTTACCATTTTTAATCATTTTAAGAATGTAAAAATTAATTACTAATAATTACTAACTATTTTCGTGCCTCTCTTCTCGTTACTCGCTTTAAGTAAGACTTAGCGTTAAATATTAGTTTCAAAATCATTTGTTCGGTACTATCATTACTAGAGATTGATTTTGATATTGATTGCTCACTTCCGCATTATTCGATTCACGTCCATTCTTCGGGTATTGATTTTGTATTGATACTTGTTTAACAAATTGTATTGATAAAAGCGATTGGTAGCCATTAGTTACTCGCGGCGTAACGGACTGCCCGATAAAGTTAGAAAATGTCTGAATAGTTTATAGTAGAACCGAAAGCACTATTCACATGAATATTTAGATATTATTACGAGTAGTTTTATTTCAAATTTTGTTTACTTAAAGAACTCGGTTACTAACAGGTTCCATATTTTTGACTATTTGATTACTTTTACATTATACGCTCTTTATTCAAAGTTTGGCAATTGAAAATAAAATTAAGTGGTCACCACAGCCCATGCATGTATGTGTTAGAAATGTTTGTATATAGAGTTCTAAAATACATTGCTGACTAAGTTTAAAGATTATGCACAAATATTTTGGAAGTAAAATATAACAGAAACCTTGATAATTTACACACGTCTTTTCAAATCTTAGGCATATAAAATTGAATTCCCACCGATACTTTTATCATCCCTAGTACGCATGTAAATTGGCTATTCAAATTACTGAATACACTTCACACAAGTTTCGATATCAAGAGCAATTCAGATCTAAATTATTACAACTTGGATACATTTTAATTATCTTATCGACAGAAGCGCTACAATATCTTAAAAGATGTTATTTCTATCCAAATTATTTTTATTGATATCGAAACCCGTGTAACGTATGGATTTACTAAAAGTTAACACGGCACTTATCTGCGTATTCACTGATTCGTAGATGTAAACAAGAACTACTGACAAGATTATATTGAAATTGGTCTGAGTGGAAGTTAAGATTGGTTACATTAGGAACATTAATTCATTCAGTATCTCAACAATGTGAGTGAGTAAAAGCGTAGCCTGCGACTATCTGCATTAATTCAGATTAACTAATCGCTTCGCGGACAAACGGGTGCATTGAGCATTTCCGATTAAAATAATAAATTATTTTATTAATGCTACCATAATCGCGCTTCATGTTTCTTCATTACCGACCTGTGGAACTACGAACTGATAAGCGATAAACGATGAAAATTTAATCGAAATGTAACCGTAATGTAATCGACAAGTAACTGTGTTTATTATAAAAAGATAGCATATGAGCCCATGTGAATAAGTATGGGCACAGGTTAAATTATTTAACATTTTTCTATTGACAAGTTTTGTGGAACTATCGTCATTACACGTCTATGTGGGAGCTTGGCCAGTTTAACAATATTTATTAGGTATTTTTGATATTTGTCACTTTCATTGTATTTCCTTGCTTAACTTTGCTATTCGTTAATCTTATTCTATACGACAAATCCCTTAAACCGATCATTTGTTGCGCCGTCAACCACCCAGCGCGATGCTAATACTCTTTTAATGGTAACACGCTTTTTAATAATGTCGGTGAAACCGGGATGTGACGCGGTTCGTGAAATGGCCGCTGCCTCATCATCGATCAATATGTTGAATCCGAAAAAACTTTAATATCAATGGTAATCTCAACATCCATTTATCTCTTTGGAATTGCCTGTTTGTCGATAATAAATGAAAGCTCCCAAGTAAGCATCCTGTAGCAGCATAAAGAGGTAAAACGAATCTTGTACTAATTCGGGTGTCAAGTTGACATGTAAGTAGGTATTCTGTTCTTGGCAGTGAAGTGGGCCCTTACTGTAAGCCAACTTATTTCCCAGAGATGCCTCTAAATTCTTAAACTAATGTACATTCTCACCAGGAATAGTAAAATCAGCCTTACACTAACGTGATAAGAAAATTTTAAAGATCTTCATTTATTACGTGGTTGAACCAGCAGTGGTTCAACTGGGGAGATACCAACGCCACTTGAAGCCATTCTACGTTTCGGTGAAATAACATGATTCCCAGATAACTTATGAGGCGCCTATCTTAATTGTCAGGAAAAGAAACCCAGTCATGGTTAGCTGCAGGTAAAACGCCTGTTCTAAATGGATATAGTTACATATATGTATGGGCGGCAGTGACCACTTACCGTCAGGTAGACTACAAGCCCATTAGCTACTAATAAAAAATATATCAAAAATCCCATTCGCCGTCAAATGTACATAATTCGTACTTCAAAATTCGTCCGAACAAAGAGAAAGCATAGAAAACAGTTGTCTTTGTAATTTTTTATATACGTTTGGTTCAGGAGATCCGGCATGACAAAATATTCTTAAATTGGAAAGACATTATTAAGACTCATTCAATTTAAAAATTCACAAATTATTTAAAATGTTTAGAAATTGGACAAATTTTCTAATTGTTATTCAATTTTCAATGTACAGGTAGAGGAAATTCTCGCTTGAGATTAATTCCATAAAGCACTGGTATACGTAAAGCTTCGCCCACACAAAACGATCAATTAAGGCGGAAAGCAACGTAACACGAATCGAATTAATGCTAAACTCTCGGTGGCAAATTGATAACACGCCCCGCTGTAGAGCTCTCTGATTTAAATCTAATATTTAGTAATGTAGCTTTCAGATTAGGAAACCGAGAAAGCTTCTTGTTTACAAGCATACATTTTGAATGTTTCTTTGGGTGTATTAAAAGCAATAAGAAACTCAATGTAATTCTTTTTTTGTTTATGAGCCTTTCAGTTTAGTCAGTGAGTTGTTCCTGTCGCCCGTAGACATCCAAGTCAATTCTAAATGCAATTCGATGCCTGATTAACTTCGACTAAGTTAGAAAACCTCGTATGTGTAGGGACACTAGAGGAAAGGAAGAGCCTTACTGCATCTTATAACCCAAAACACAGCGACACTTAAAACTTCTGAATGAAATTCTAATTTGAAAAATGTATTATTGTATTTATTGTTGTATAAGTGCCAATGTAAACAAATGCCATATTTACTTTTGTTTTATAATATTTCTTTATGTATTAAATAAGTAAACACTTTACGGTTCGTTGCTACGATTGTTTTCGAATAAAAATCTTTATCGAACTTTTTATGAGCCTGTCAAGTTTATTTTAATCGTGGCCCGTCGTGAGCAAAACGCGCATTTTATTATCATTACCATCGACAGCTGATTCAATATTACAAATGAACTATCATGATATTACACTGCAATTGTTTACTGCCTGGATAGGTATGCAAAGTGGTAGAACCAGTGTAGTTCGACCGGGGATGTAGCGTGACGCAGTTCTTGCGTTTCGGTAGACAATGGTTGCCGACTTACTTTTGTATGAGCGACCATCTTAATCCAGTAATCAACTTCGGATGGAACCTCTGTTCTATATAAAGTTGCTTAGTTCTGCTATATGCTAGAAATAGGTGTGGCAGTGATACTTCCACACTGGTTCTACTTATCTTCACAACTAAACCGAACATTTTGGAAATAAAAATAATAAATATATAAATAAAAATAGGAAATAAAGAAACTTTTCTAATCAAACAACTTGCGTGTGTCTTCATTTGATTTCCTCGATGTCAATCGTTGAGCCATAATGTAATATTCAAGCAATTTTACTAGTTTACAAAACATACACACACAATACAATACAAAAGAAATACTTTTATTCAGCGAAATAGGAAAATAATTTGGTCAATATAAACCTATATAATACCTATTACGATTATTAATATTTACTATATTATAATATTTATTAAAAGAATTCTGTACTGTGTTCTTATTTGTCACCCTTAAAAATGAGGTAACTAGCATAAATATATCTTTAAAGGCTGTTCAATACGCATAAAGCAAGAACTTTACATTTGCTACAACATACACACATGCTATCGGAATTCTCCTTAAACAAACCACATCGGAATTAATTCAGATTACTAATTGGTTAGTACAACAACTTGTAGCTGATATGTACCTTTTTCTACTTTTTCTCTTAAGATACCTTAATGTCTTCGATTGATATGGATAATTATTTAAATGCGAAACGAAGGGTGAGCGTGTTTTACAACAAGTTGATGTGTTAATGCAATGAGGTCTTCATTTATACTTCTTTATTCATGCGCTTAAAGTACATGTCGACTTGATTTTGCATACTAATTTATTCTTTCGAACATTCATGAGCTTTTATCGTATACAAATGTTTAAAAAACTTGCAATAAGGTAGCTTCACACTCAGATCATATAATCAATTAAATCTATAATTTCAGGTGTAGACGTTAAATATGGATGTTAAAATGAAATAGGTGTAAAAAACAATGTTATTTTAAAAGTTTTTTTTTTTTAAAGACGCATTCTACACTAGGATTTTCTCCTGTGTCGTGGGTACCATGGACACACAAAGACGAATACACAAACACCCAGACCCAGAAC
>DWTU01003901.1:0-10018 GCA_018251515.1 Cecropterus confusis
CTTAATAGTTCCGAAAATGTTTTTTTTTTTTATCAGACTGAAGTAGCAAACACGCAACTTGATGGCAAGTGAATACTACCACCCATGGACATGTGTAAGCAACTTCATATAGAACAGGGGTTCTATGTGAAGTCGATCACAGATGCGTTACTAATCCTGAGGACTAAGATGGTCGCCTTATATATAATTGAGCCGGCAACCACACACTTCCAGCGAAACGCAAGAAATGCTTCACGGTAGAAATAGGTGTGGCGGTGGTACTTCCCCGGTCGAACTACACTGGTTACACTGCGCCTAAAGATGCTTCACATCAAAAAATCAAGTTGTATTATAAAAATAACTTAAAACTCACAACTGCAAATCAAAGAAGGGCAATGACAATAATAGTTACAATAATTATTATAGTTATAAGTAACATTAAAATGTTATATACAAAAATTTATACCTGCAGTAATTTATCGCAACGTACAAGGGTTGTAAGCTGCCCGAGCTTGTACATCGTAAGGGTACGTTACAACGCTGCCAGGGTCTCGCTTGGCAACGCTCCGTGCCTGTGTCTTTCGTGAAATATTTTTGCATAGCAACTTGCCAAATATCAAATAAACTATTTGTAGGCTTTACCCACTACCGGGCCTGTATTGTTCTATATTGTATATTGTTGACGCTTACAAGAAATTTTGGCACCGCCCGCCGCTGCAGGGTTTTGATTGATTTGCAAAATTTATTGCTATGAAAATCGCTAGTGTTGAGAACTGATGAACAAATCAAGTCAGGTCGGACGCGGTTCGATGTAGGATGGGTAACCGCTAGTAGCTTCCTTTCGCCGCCTCCCTTTGTTCGTCTCGACTATTATTGAGTTCGTTCAACCTTATCAGAGGTCTGTTGAAAACATACTCAGAATAATATTAAATTGTTAATTGCGATAAGGACCATTAATACACGAGTCAATATAAAGGCTTGTTTTATTGTAACTTTTACAAGTCTTATTTTAAGATTAAATCACATTTATGCCGCAAGCGAGAAGTCAAATTTTGTTCATTTGCCAGTGTATAGTCCAGTATTTTATAAGACCCGCCAAGTGCGCGTGGTCTCGCACGTCAAAGGTTCTTTTCGTAAAATAAAAACGAAACTTATAGTGCTTTTTACTTTGAGGGTACAATGCTGTATAGCCTTCAGTCATCGTTCGTCACGTAGGTATCGAAATATGTGTTTTGTGCCCACAACAAGTTATTTCTTTTAATATATACCTACATACATTAAACTTCAATTAAGTACCTACTATGACTATAATTTTTACCAATATTGTTATAATATTTAACTCAACATTTGACAATATAATATTACGTTAATGTTAATCGTTAAACAAATACACACACACAGTGTCATACAGTGCAGTCTGCAATCATTTTTTTAATTACCTCAGTACCCCTTGGAACCCAATCTTATATTCATTAATTTACTAATGTTACTTCTTTGTATTTGGGATACTCAAATTCATATGAGTACTAAAATTTCAATTTAATCGGTCCAGTACATTCAGAGCAAATTGGCTGTAATGGATATCAGGATCACAAGTAATTATAAGGGGTGTGTTCTGATGAACGGGACCCTAAAATGTCGACAAGACTTCGCTATACTAGACGCCAGCACTTGTATGAATACGAAAATGGAGCTTTATGAATCTCGTTACCTGTTATAGCCAGGGTGTTGTTTGCTTTGTCATATTACCGTGAAACTGCACGCAAGACAAGATTAAAATTTTTGTTTTACACTAAATTTTGCTCGCGACATCATGTGAAGTAAGTAATATTGTAAAGTGCCAACTGCAAAGTACTATGAAATATTTAAAAGGTAAGGAATTTTCACTATAATTCCATCGCCCGTGTTACATCTTTCCTCACTTCTCGAAATTTGTAAACAGTCCCTCCTTTGTACATACATACATAAATACATACAAGCTTGAAAACATCACCCCTCTTCTGACGTAGTCTGGTAAAAAGGTGGGAGGGGGGACTTTTTTTGTCATGAAATGACAGGTAACTAATGAATGTTAGTAAATAGACTATTCCAAAAATATATATGTACAATACTTTTGTTACTATTTTGATACTTCTTATAAAAATTGAGTACATATCCGTAAGCATACTAATTTAATAATCTTAATTATTATACTTACGGCTAATTTCATATCAAAAAATGAAATGGGGGGGGGTAGACCTTTTTGTGGTTCGCCCCCGGAACCCCCCCCGCCATACCTATTTCTGCCTAATAACATCAGTGTTATGCGCTGTTGTTTTCTAGTTTGAAGGGTGTGGTAAGGGAGACATACTTTTGCGAGGCATTCCAACTTAGTCCTCAGGGGTAGCAACGTATCTGTGGCTAACCTTAGGTGAGACTTTAATCTTACCTAGGGTTTATTACAGACGTCCATGGGCGGCAGTAGCAACTTACCATCAGGTGGCTGCATGCACGTTTGCTACTGACATACTATAAATAAACTTCTTCATCCCTTAAACTGGCACATTACATTTCATTAAGCACTATTTACGGATATGTCTTCTATAAAAACATACATATACAATTTTAACTATATTGTGCAAAAAATAAAGTCTTTATTTAAATGGGCGGATAGACAGATAATTTAATAGACTAACGAACTATTGTCTTATTTACACTTCATACATATAATACACATATATCATATACATATCTGCATCATTAGGGTTAAGGAAATCAAATTAGGTATACAGCTTGCTTAAACCGTATGAGTTTGGTATTTCTTACTTACATACTTTTAATAAATATATAAGCAAGCTGTACACCTACATTATAAGGGTTAAACAATTGAAGGACAAATTTAAATAGTATGTATTTGCTCAATAAACTTATTATATATACGTAAGAGCCACGTAGCTAACACCTGTGCTTTAGGAAGGCAGTACCGCAAGGAGTTGAATATCAAGTTTGAGGAGTTGAGGGTCATAATGTTCCTTTCATACCACTTCTTAGTAATCTTAGTGCAAAGTACAGCTATTCCATCTATCGCATACATTCCATCTATTCGTGGTTAAGGTCGACGCTGAACATAGTACTTTATAAAGAAATGAGTTTATAACGTGATTATCTAGAATTTCTCGTTCGATATTTTTCTCTATTCAGTAATAATGTAAGCAAATCTAAAGCCTTAATTCAATCATTCACAATTATCCCTCCTTACTGTCAATCGGACAGTCCACCGTCGTATTGACTGTTGACACCGAACACCCGGCACTTGGTTAATCAAGCGAGGCGGCGGAAGGTCAACACAATTAATGGCAGCAAGACATAATCACATCAGTGCGGCATCGAGACAATCACATCTGTAGGCGTTGTGTTATCCCGCTAATTGCGGCTTATCGAAGATCGATCGATTCAAGATACTATATGTGCTGAAGCCCACCTGTATCGCGGAGAAATGAATTGTAACCTGAATTCAATTGCCTTGAGTGATAGTTTTGATCTCATCTATGTACCATTTACAAGTGTTGTCCTGTGACCTTCTTACAAAAAACCTACGTACGTGAAATTGTAACTTATTCTATGTCAGGCCTCTTAGTCCTCGGGAGTAACAAAGCATTAGTGATTGATTTCAGATACCCTTGTTGTTTATAAAGTAGCTGAAAGATGTCAATGGGCGGCATTGACGACTTCCCATCAGGTGGACTGTATGCTCGTTAGCTACTGATAAACAGAAAACTATTAGCCAATAAAATAAAGCTACTCATTGTTTTTAACTGCAGCAAGAAATTTTTATTCAGAAATAAAATTCATATCATATATATCCCAGGGACAGACAATTTCATGGATTATCATAAATGGTTCTTAGATTATAACCACGGATTATTTTGATACAAGCCAACCGCTACACTACGTGAGCATAAAGTGAATACGAGGTTATTATTATACGAAACCAAATAATTGGCAGCGTACAATTATTGTATCAAATTTAAAATTAAAGTAAAGAAGAACATATATCAATAACATATGATATAGTACAAAAATGTCTGACATGAAATGTATTTAATAATAATCCTTAATAATGTTAAGCCTTTTAGTGAAACAATACGGATTCTCGGAAAATAATGTGCTACGTTAGTAAGTATTGCCGGGAAACATGGAATGATAGCCGCGAATGGAACCACTGATCCACCATTGACGTTGTATCCATTCAGATATTCGGAGCACCCGCGGCTTTCGTGTTATTTTGAGAGAATTTATGTGAGTGATATGCGAATTTTCGGGTTATATTTGAGTGTATTTTTTCCATATTGCACAAATTATTATAATAGATTTCAAAAGCAGCTCTTACATGTATTCAAATATTAAAAAAAAATATTTACGTACCTCACATTTTTGCATTTTTCACAGGTTTTTGTCCAAACATAGCATATTTTGTAAATGCAATCGTTTTAGCATAGTTAGTAGGGGTGTGCGAATAATTCGAACTTAAGAATTTTTCGTTCATAATCGATTATTAATATTCGAATAGTTGGAAAGATGTTTTAGAATTAACTGCGATTATTTTATTAATCGCAATTTTTTTTACTGTTTTCTGTCCGAAAATGAATCTGTTGAATTTCACTGATTCAACCAGTAAATATGCCCACGCTTTTGTGCGTAGGTATTTTTTTTCACTGATTCAACCCGTGAACGAGAATTCCATTGATTGATCAATGAAATTTAAATTGGAAACAATAGAAAGTCCAGTGATATTTCAATAATCCGCGAATTGTAGGAATTATTCGTGTAATTTTGATTTTTTTGAAAATTCGAATTATTCGATAAGAATTTCGAAACGAATATTAATATTCGATTCGATTCGAATGATATTCGCACACCCCTATTTGTTATTCTTTCAAGCAATAACTACTGATCAGGTTCAGATGAAATTTGGCACACAGGTTGAATTTGACCTGGATTGATTATGATGGACGTTAGCGATGATTCATCATCTCAGATCTCTCAGATTTATCATCTCATACCGTAGCAATCTGGTGTCATCAGGTAACTATAGTCCATGGACATCTATAAACAACATCTTATAGGATAGTGGTTTTATCTGTTTCTATCTGAAGTCAACCATAAATACGTTACTGCTGCCGAGGACTAATATATTCGCCTCATTAAAGTGAGCCGGCAACCGTACCCTTACATCGAAAAGCAAAACCTGTGGAGCTTAAAAATAAGGTTTAAAAAGTTACTTTCTATATTGAAAAAGCGAAAAGCGCGTACTTAAAAGACTTTCGTCAAAATGAATTCAGCGCGCTGTTGATGACAATTTATTAAAAACCATTACGTAGCAAATTTCATGAAGCCATCAATGGAGTCACTTTACTATGGATATGAAACGTCAGTGAATTGTGACTAATTAAATTGGTTTTATGATATATTTTTTTTGTTTCATTTCATTTTACTTTGGCATCAGCTAAATTTAACGCCATCTAATTAAGTTGACTAAGTTAACTTAATTAAATGATTAATTAAATGACTAAGTTCGCTTATTTTTTGACGGTAAGAGGCCGCTGCCGTCCATGACCACATACAAAAATAATAAATATCCCACGTGGTTTAGTAATCCATTATTTAAAAAATTAGAGAAAAAATAAAAAAAAGGTATAAATATAAGAAAATCCGCGTGACTACGTGAGCGTGCACATAAGCAAACTCACAGGTGCCTACATAATTACAAGAAAACACTTGAATCCTACATTATCAAAAAACCCAAAATCTTTTGACGCTTAATCAAGAAAAGACGACATGGGGAATCGACTATTCCAGCAGTTACATGTCAGGGTGACAAAATTACAAATACCTACTGGGCCGAAAATTGTAAAAATGTTTGCCGACAATTTTTCATCCGTGTTTAGCAGACATAACTAGGCGATGACTTAAATTCAATGACTACTGAATCCATTTATAGTTCTTTAAAAATAACAGAATGTGATGTTGCACGCTCTATTACAGACCTCGATATATTTAAGGGAGCTGGACCGGATGACATCCCCCGGTTTTTATCAAACGTCGCAGTTCTGTTCTAGCGTTACCGTTGTCAATTATATTTAATCGGTCGCTTAAGTATGCTGTGTTTCCAGACACATGGAAAAGGGCCAATATTGTCCAAGTATTCAAAAGCTAGACGTCAGAAATGTCTATAATTACAGACCCATATCGATACTAATGTGTATGTCAAAATTGTTTGAATCGCTTGTCTGTCCCACCATCACACGCCATTTAAATAATTGTATCTCCACCGAAACTAATTTAGAGACTTTTACGTCTTATCTTTGCAAACAAGTGGACAGAGGTCATGAATTTGACGCTGTCTATATGAACTTTTCTACCGCCTTCGATAAAGTCAGTCATATACGTCTCATAAACAAGTTATATAAATATTGGATCAATGGATCACTGCTACAATGGTTTAGATCTTATCTGGCAAAGAGACTTCCGTTTGTGGTAGTCAACGGTTACATATCACTTGATTATTGAGCAGTATCAGGTGTGCCACAGGGATCCCATTTAGGTCCCATCTTCTTTTTTGCATTCGTTAATGATAGAACACCAGAAATCACCAACTGTCTCTTTGCTGATGATTTGAAAATATATAAAACAGTCAGCTCTACTTTCGGTATAATTTAAATGGTATGATTCTATTAAGAATGAAATGATTTCTTCGTATTAACGAAGAAATCATTTCATATTAAATTTTCTAGAAAAAGATTGACAGTAGAGTCTCCCTATAGATTAGACGTAGATTAGTGTATCACACACTACAACCAGTAGATGAAATCCGGATTTAGGAGTGACAGTAAACTAAAATTTAAAGGACATATCGACGTAATTTTTTAGAAAGCAGCAAAAATGTTAGGTTTTTTAAAAAGCACCACCAAACGTTTTTATTCAACAAATACTAAAAACATATTCTTTATAAATTATTGAGATATTAGATAGATTTGCAGTCTATTAGAGTTCGCGTCAGTAGTTTGGTGGCCTCAATACGTTACTTTTCGCAGCTTATAGTAACTATATACAACGCTCATTTACGAGACATTTGGCATATCTCTCACCTGGTATATATCATAGAAGTACCTATGTCATGCGCCTTAAATACTTTAAAATTATGTCACTTAAGAACCTTCGTCTGCTATTAAGATAATGTTTCTCAAAAAACTTATATCTGGAAATATAGATTGCAGTCATTTACAGCAAAACATACATATAAATATTCCTTAGCAATATCCACGACATACCTTAACTAATGTTTTTAATGTACCTCCAAGCAGAACTAGTGCCTTCAAAAACTCTCCGCTGTGTAAAATATGTAATGAATACAACCGAGCACGTACATCAATTGAAGACATTAATATCTTCCATGATTCGTGTCTTGCGTTTAAAAAAAAACCAAAACCTCATTTGTTTAATTTTTAAACTGATGTTGCTCTTTTTACATTTTGGCTAAATTTTAGTAAATACTTATTATAAATTTTAGAGTATAATAATGTTAAAATTTCAATATAGCGTAAATCACGTACAGCTCATTACCAATACCAAGACACTTTCTAAAGAAACGTGACAGAGTTAACAATTAACGAGTGGTCAAATCTTACACTTTATCGTCAAAATATACGATGAAGTGCCAAAGAGTAAGGAAGCAACTAGAAGTGTCCTCTACATTTTTTTTATTTATAAATCCATAAACATAACATTAGGTGAAAACCCTTCAACGAATTATGTGTGTTTTCAAGATACAAATTAAAGATGGCGGATCAGCAATAAGTGCAACAGTATTCCATTTCTTATTAATCCTTGACAGCCACGATACTCCAAAACAATGATGAAAATCTTAATTTAAAAAAAAACTTATTTATATACTTGGGTATATCTTGTTCACCACACATAGGTACACCCAAACAAAAAATAATCCGATAAATACTCACTTTCCCTCTTGTGCAGTCCCATGGTGCGATCACTGCATACTGCACTCACGTGTCACGGCACATCACTATTCTAACCGCGCTAGAGAGATGTACACAGAATATCAAGTTGGGCAAGGCTGCCAGAAGTTGCACGCTGGTGCAAAATCGAGAGTTTGTTACAACACTAGTGCTTGGGCGGAATGCTAAAGACCTGATTACACGATTTTTGGATTTTATGAGTAATTTTTATTTTCTAAAAAATAACTTAAATAAGGTCGATAGTAACAGATCTACATATTTCATAAAAGTGTCTTTGAAGCAAAGCTTTGAGTAATGTATTTGTCACAGAACGGCTCCACAGTAGGATTTTCTCCTGTGTCGTGGATGCCATGGACCCACAAAGACGAATACACAAACACCCAGACCCAGAACAGAAATCTAAACTCATCATTCAGATGTCTGTCTGGCCGGGGATCGAACTCGAGACAGACTGGAATGGTGACCGCTCCGCCACGCGGGTCGTCAAAGTCGTGGGTCGTAGTTATCGATACTAATTATAACATGAATAATGTTTAATAATAGGATAGGATCGTGGAATGTGTTCCACAATACAGGAAACAAAGACAAATATACGAACACCCAGACCCAGAAGAGAAATCTAAATTAATCACTAAAATCTCTGGCGAGTCAGCCCGACCCCCAGGAAAGGTCGCAAAATTTATTTCAAAGATTATGGCTTCTATCAAAATAAATAAAAATATTATAATACCCTAAATGCTATGATACATTTGGAATATCAAATCATATCAATATATCAAAGAAAGCTATAGTACCTAATACTTTAGTTTTCATTTAACAATAGAACAATTTTGAATAAAAAACGGTTTGAAGTATTTTAGGCTTAGAAATAAAAAGTATTTACATTTTTATAATTAGAACTCCCAGATACATAATTACATTATTTGTTTAAAAATTAAACGTAGAAATTTGAGATGAGACTGCTTTTTCATTCGGATGATTCCCACAATTCTAATTTTCAAATGATTACGACAGCCCCTGAATTTTAAGAAGCTGCAGTAGACAATTGCCAATTATATAGTTATTTTCTTTTAAATTGCATTTTACTTTCCACGAACACCATTATTCGGCAAGTCTAGCTCTAAAACTAATTAAGAGTGTCACCAATTAATTTTAATTATGGCTGCGAAATCAGATTAAGTACTTTCAATTCTGCGGGGAAAGCGTTCTCTCATGAATGCATCAATATAAATATTGTTACAATTCAGTAAGACCACTCATATATGATTATAGATGTCCATTCTCTATATGTATAATAAAAATGAAAGTTTAGTAATAATATACATTTCTATAATTTTTAAATCTTTCATCTATCTTACTGTGAGTTTGAAACCGCATGAAACCATAACTATTGATAAATTAAAATGATTGAAATGTATTTATAGTTCGTATCTTGATTTAACGTTTATTATATGTTTTATGAAAATCTGTCATAATTTATTAAGTTATTTCAATTTAATGAATAATGACAAGTTATTGTTTGAAACCGGTGACACCGCGGTACATTTAGTTTAAGATTTAGAATAAATTTGGGTTATTAATATTAGTATAAGTATTTCAATAATTAATATTCATACTTATAAGTTTGTACAATAAAATGTTACGATTGCATGTATGTACGTCTTTAATACAGTACGTCGGTAGTAGTATTTACATCTATTCTGTAACCACCTTTGCATCTAGCTTTGTAAATCGTACCTTGAAATATTATTATAGCCACCATTACTTGGCCCTCTGTTAACAATTTTAAGTAAACTTCTTAGAATTGGAGAAAAAAAATTAACAGCATATACACAAAAATAATCTAAAAAGAAATACTATAACACGTGGGAAAGCTCGATAATAAAGTTAATAATAATAGATGAAGATAAGAGAGATATGGAGAAAATATAGAAGAAACGGTCTTTTTAATATTATTTATTTATCAAATTTTACCAAAATATTAAAAGTTATTTACAAAAGATACATATATACAAAAAAGAAAA
>DWTU01003902.1:0-10018 GCA_018251515.1 Cecropterus confusis
GTTTTCTGAATGTCTGTTTTAAGCGATTCTAGTGTATCAGATTTAATAATTACAGTTGTGTCATCTGCAAAGAGTATTGTTTTCTGTCTGTTATGTTATGTAATATATGTGTATGTTAGGTAAGTCATTTATATACAGAAGAAATAAAAAAGGTCCTAGAATACTTCCTAGCGGGACTCCGTACTTGTTATACTTGTGTGTTGATCTGTACGTGACTTTTTGACCCTTACTTATTTTACATATTTCAGTATATTGCTTTCTACTACTTAGATAATTTTTGATCCGAAGGAGGGCATTTCCACGTATTCCATACTTTTCAAAGTTTGTTGTTTAGTATATCACGGTGAACAAAGTCAAACGCCTTCGTCATATCAAGGAGTATAGCTGCGACTTGCGTTGTGTTATTTAAGGCTTGCAAAACCTCTCTTACTAAATTATAACGTGCAAGGCTTAACATGATTTATTTTTGAGAAAGCCGCATTGTTCATTTTTTAATATATTATGTTTAGCTGTATAACTGAGCAAAGATTCAGCATTGCTTTTTCAAAAAATTTTGTTAACACCGGTATTAAACCAGCCGGTCTGTATAACATATCTTTTGGGTCATTTTTTTTTTATAAGGGTTTAATCACTGATAGTTTTAGTATATCCGGATAGCTACCTTGCTCTAATGATGAGTTAATAATATGAAATGATGGTTAACTTAAGTGGGTAGCACATAGTTTTATAGCTTTTGTACTTAAGTCATCATGTCCAACAGAGTTTGTGTTATTAAGAGATTTTATAATCGTAATATCTTCAATGTTGTCTACTGGGGTCAAAAACATCGAACGTGAATTGATAGAGATAGAATTTATGTGATTAGGAATAGGTGTATATGTCGATTTCTTGTTAGTTAAATTTATAAAATAATTATTAGATAGTTCACAAATGTCAAGAGGGTTATTATAATGAATGTCATTGTATATGATAAGGTCCAAATATTGATTTAAATTGTCTTTATTTCCTATGTTATTATTTATTATGTCTCACGTGGCCTTACATTTTTTTAGTTTTAATAGAATTTCTATAACCAATGTGTTTAGCAAGGTAAATACATCTCTTAAGTAGAATGTTATAATTTTTATGTCTATTTGCATTTATTTTGTTATTACTTTTCCCAAATTTATATTTCAAATACAGTATTATTTTATGAACACATGAATATAATAAAATGTTACGTTAAGATCTTTCTTTCCTAAGTTCTTTAAGAGGGCATGTCTTAGAAACATGACTTATTAAAACTCGTATTTGTATATTGTATTGTAGTTGTATTTGTATTTTGTTTAATTTTATTTTCTACCTAAAGTATTCAAATTATGATCTGCACGTTCTCGCCGTGATCTAAATTTCGTGTTAAGAGAAAGCTGCCAATCAGCGCGCTACCGTGCGCGGTGCCTGCGCCGGCGCATTCACTGCTAATTAATTTTCACCAGTTACCGAATCGAATCTTAAATGACCCGTTACATTCAATATTAAACAATTTGGCGTATCTTCCTTTTTTGTTACCGCTGGCTTTCACTGTATATCAAAAAGTATGGTTAGCAATTATTCATCGCTAGCTGTGCCTCGCGGTTTCGCACGCTTTTAAATAAATGCAACATAAATGACAACAACACGTACAATATGAACTTAAATTGTAATACTTTGATATAATAGATTAACTTAAATTAGAGAGAAACTAAATGTTACTTCAAGATATGGACTATAAATACATTTCCATTCACTCATTCCATTCAGTAACATTTATAGAAATATTCTATTATTGCTTATTTTCAGTCCTACAATTTTTTTAGCAAAGTTACGCCATGTTATGACACGAGAAACATATTTTTTTTTTGTTTTATTCATAACTATGTTAATGTTATTTTAAATTTTATGCGAAAGTTTCCTCCTGTTTTGTCTGTAAAATGTAAGCTGTGTTATTTTACATAAAGTTCTGTTGCTTTGTGAAAAAATGTTACCACTTGTTACCACGGGTTACTAAAATAAACGGACAAACATAAATGTGTATAAGGGAATACTTTGTCTATTTAGTAACTAAAATTAAGAAGTAATCGTCTAATTAATGATCATTAATAATCAGTAATAATCATTGATAGTAAGTAATCAGCAATAGATTAAATACGGCCATTCAATCGAGGGTTCGAAATTCTAATTCTAGGCGCCCGTCACTGATTTTTCAAAATGATGTGCCTATTAGAAATGAATTATCACTGCATGGCGTAGAAGAAAAAGATCGTGAGGAATTCTACGCACTTGAGAGCTCTTTAAAAAAAGTTCTGAAAGTTGTGTGAAGTCGGCCTAAAGCTCTCTTATTCTGAGAGGCGACCAATGCTCAACAGTATGACAATAATTTGTTGATAATAATATAAATGTATTTTAAATAACGGCTCATCTATGAGGCGACCGCCCTAGTCCTCAGGAATAGAAACGCATCTGTGATCGACTTCAGATAGAACCCCTGTTCTACATGAAGTTGCTTACAGATGTCAACGGGCGGCAGTTGCCACTTACCATCAGGCGGACTGCATTCTCGTTTGCTATTTCAATTGGATAAAAATAAATAAAAATAAAACGTCAAATTTACAACTGTTCGTGAATATTCAACATGCTATTCAGTAATATAAGCCTTAGTACGAGTGTGTTACCTTTCCTCAAAGGATTAATTGTTTACGTTTTCGGGCATACATTGATATATACGTTGCACGTTTACATTTTCGTTTTTGACCATACCTTGCAATAACAAACAAAACAATGATTGATTTGAGAATACGCAGTAAATTCGTACTAAGGGCACAGTATTAAGGCTTTACACGAGTGACCGTAGAACTCACACAGAGCCAGCGGGAGCACTGCGTGTGACTTTTTGTTTGTAATCTCATTAGCGCACCTCCACTTTATCTTGTCATTAACGAGTTCATGTTTCCTCCCTTAAAGTATGTAATAGGTGGTACTAAACTACGAAATTGATTGCGCTGGCACTACTGTTACACATATTTTATACAGCGTCCCGTAAGATATGCTGAGCTCAAATAAAAATATGAGATTTATAGGTATTATAAAAAAAATTTAAATCTGTAACAAAAATGATTATTAAAACTATGTAGGTATACAACTTGCAAACCAAAATAAATAATATTTCATAAGAAGTGTAAAAATAAATCAATACACACGCGGACAAAATAAAACAATACGCCACGTTGCATATAGTTAATTACGTCTACACGTAATTAACTATATACAACAACCTACAGCTATACACCATACCATACCATACTATAAGCTTTATAAAGCAATGTTCTAGTTCACAGAGAGAGATACGTCACTCGTTCTAATATGAGGCATTGCAACATGATCTTCAGTAGCAGCACTGTAACTGTGATCGACCTCATATATGTCTACTGTTACGGTCTCGCTCAAAATTAAGAACGGCAATAGCTAGAAACGATTTTTTGCACACGTATTTTGTTGATTCAGCAGTCAATTAGAGAGTATACAAAATTAATTGTGTTTTGTAAGGCTTTAATTATAAGCAAGCATTCTGCGGCTGTAGAGCTTGGCACAGTAATTAATTCATGGTTAATACTGAAGACTCCAAGGATTATATATTGTAATATTAATGAGTAGGTAAATACGACTAAAAACAGTACAGTACAGTTACTGAAGCAGTAAACAAATATTTTAATCTGATTTTTTATATAATTTTATAGCAAACGATCATGCAGTCCACTTATTATGTCCACTGATGCTAAGTGGTCGCTGGTACTCATATACACCTGGGATTAACTCCAGACAACCTACCGGAGGTCAACCTCAGATACATGGCTACCCCTAAGGACTGATTTGGAACCCCTCGGATAAATATGTATACCTTACCACACCCTTCATTCCTACCACCTTTCGAATTGTTCACAAGGTTCTACGAAGGAACACTTGCGTGCAGGACCTTGTATTAGTTTGCAGTAGTGGTGTAGTATAAATTATATATTAAATTAGATCAACAAATATATTATAAATTCAGAATTAAATGAGAAATTCATATTTTTTGTCGTCTTCTACTAAATATGTAGTAAAATTATGTTTGTACCGTTTCAATTTAATTCATCAAGTTTAATTCAGAGCCGCGCTTGCCCTCTTTACTATTTCAAGGGCGCGCTTATCAAATTATACGAGATTACAGTGAATAGGGGTGGATAAATATAGCTCAGTGCGCCTGTGTTTTACAGCGGGCTGCGTGTGTGACACGATGATGACGAATCCGACTTCCATTAAATCACCCAGACGTTATATAAAACTACGCATCTACGTAAGTCACGCATGTTTTACACGAGTGACATAATACAAGAAAAAACTTTTAACGAAAAACACAACTCATTTTAACATTACTACATACTGAAAGTGAATTTAAACATAACTACACTACAAACGCCACTCCTAATTCTGCCTAATAACACCAGTGTTAAGCACTGCTGTATTTACTGTGAAGGGTGTGGAAAGGGAGACATACTTATACCAAACGTCTAACTTAGTCCTTAGGGTACCAACGCATCTGTAGCCAAAAGCATGATAAACTCCGTTCTTATGTGATTGCAGACGTCCATGAACGGCAGTGGCCACTTACCATCATGTGGACTGAATGTTTGTTTTAGTATTGTGTAAGTGCCAGGCAATCTTGGGCAAAGCAGGCAAGTTGTGGGAAGTATCTGTGCCTCTGCTTCTTCCGGGTGGTAGAACCAGTGTAGTTCGATCGGGGAGGTAGACCGTTGAAAGGTGGTGATTACCGGCTCACTTATAAGTATATGAGGTGTCATCTTAGTCCTCAGGATTAGTAACGCATCTGTGATCGACTTCATATAGAACCTCTGTTCTATATGAAGTTACTTACAGATGTCAATAGGCGAATGTAACCACTTACCTTCAATCTGATAAAAAAGTCTTCGTGTGCAATTCAGAGACGGCAGAAGGGAAACTAAATAATAAACATTAAATATTTCTCGTAATAAAATACTAATAAATCTAGGCAGTGATAGCCTGATTGTTGAAACTAAGTCTCTCAATCGAGGGGCCGAGGTTCGAAACCCAGGCACCACAGATTTTCCTAAAATTATTTGCGTATTAGAAATTAAATATCATTGCTTTGCGGTGTGAGGAAAACATCGTGAGGAAACCTTGAGAGGTTTTCTAAAAAAGAACAAAACTTCATGAACCTTTAAGGAAAAAAAATACATTCATACAGTAAACTTTTTATTAATTTATTTTCATTAGATAAGCAGTTATTTACATTTAGTACGTAGTTAAAGACTTAGCAACAACGCCATCTATATTTCTCACCTAAAACAACTATAATTAGCTCGTGTTAAGCCTAGGAGCAAATTTCGTAAGCAATATTAAATACCACCGAGGCGTAAAGATACACTTACGGACTGAATTTGCCTTTCATTCGTCGGGTCGGGATATCGAACTCCAGCGGAACCCCAAAAATAAATACTTAAGTTTTTCTGCAGTTATTTATATGATAAATGTGGCGCGTAACTGATAAGTGTGACGTGTAACAGAAACATGTGAGGGAAAATTTCTCTCATACGTCGATAAAGAAATTTTACTTCAAAAAATGTTTGTGCCTAGCAGTAGGACAGCAAATGGATTACAACCAAAATTGTGTTCACCTATTAAAAACGATTTATCTTTTGCCGGATTGTTCACGCGACTTCGACGTACCATTATAGAGCTTAAGTAGGTAAACGAAAACTGGATTATACGTCACGACACCGTTTCTTCAATTCCATTATCTAAGAATTACATTACAACTTTAGGCTTTGCAAATTACTTTTATCATTCGATTAGATTACATATGTATTTCTGAAAGTGGGCTAAGATTATAGTTCATAAGGAATCTTGCGTTTCGGTCGAAGGCTATAGTTGCTTAACTTTGGCGACCCACGTGGTGGAACGGTCACTATACCGGTCTGACACGCAGTGGGTCTCGGGTTCGATCCCCAGCCAGACAGACATCTGAATGATTAGTTTAGATTTCTGTCGTGGGTGCTATGGACACCCAGGAGAAAATCCTACTGTGGGGCTATGAGTGTAGAAAGTGTTTATGTGTTTATGTTTAACTTACATATGAAGCCATCATCTCAGTCCTTGTAACAGACAACACATCTTTAAATGACTTTAGGTCGAACCACTGTTCTATATACAGTTGGTTATAGATACATGTAAGCAGCAGTGATTACTTAATATCAGATGGAATACATGTTCGATAGCTACTTTGATATAAAAATATATATGTTTTTTTTTATAAAATTGAGGTAGCTAGATACAAGTGATTGTAGGTTTTAAATAACCCAAATTAAAAATACGTTTCAACTTTAACAAACAATACAACTAAACAATAAAATCAGACTAGTGCAAAATTCTTCACACAGTTATGATAAATGCAATTTAAAGAAATAGAGAAAAAAATCTTCCGAAGTCTTCCTATGTAATAGCTTTATTCAAAGAAACAGAAATTTAACATACAAATGTGTGCAGAGGTCCCGTTGCGTCGAAAAATCATCAATTTCATTGGAAGGGAATGTTCACTGGGAACGAAATTGCACCGAATTACTTTGTATTTGATACAACGGAATCCGATCAGCATTCTATCTCATTTCGCACAGTCGTGAGCTGGAGGACTACTCTGCACATCGACAATGTCGGTATTGATAAAAAGTAAATTAAAGATGCAATTTAAAGTAAAAAATCTGTAGGAGCGGTTGAAATTAGCTCAGAAGTGCCTTAGTAAGTGAACGCAAGACAAAAAGTTTCGAATGACATTTGTTAAAATAGCATCATATAGCATTTTACAGTATTTATGTAAATGGTAAACCTTATCAGAAGTTACTTATTTCTACAATTTTGAAATTTTAGTCGCCATTTTGACCACGTCATTTTAATAATGATGATATTAGAAATATATTTCGTGTTTAAAATTTATACATTGGCATTCAAATAATTTTGATCCGCTTGAAGCCATAGTAGGGTTTCGCTATCAAATTCCTATATCATATATCTTCCCAAATCAAACATTCGTAAGTAAGCAGAATAAGAAATGTACAACGCCTCAGTCGAAACTACAGATAGAATGCGTACAGAATACTTGTTGGAACCCGCAGGAGGGTGCGGGCCGTAGCGAGCCGCGGACCAGCGCCCCGCAAGTATGCCGAACACGAGAACGTTCTCTTGTTGCAAGTAATAGATGAGTTTCATCTGGTATTCCGTATCCGGTATCCGTATACGGTTCAGTGATAAATGAGTATCGAGATCGGAAATTATTTGGGGATATTAAGCCTCCCTACATATTTGAAGCAGTTTCTTGGGCTTATGAGTTTGAGAAATTCTATTGACTAGCTACTATGACCTATAGTAATATACGATCATAAAACTTGTCACACTTTCTAGAATTATTGAGATAATACACATATTTTTATTAAATTTAGTTATAAATCGGCCTGGCAATTATTGATGGCAAGCGATCCCTACTGTATAAGGACTTCTGTCCCCTTATTACGACTTCAATAAGTTTTCTCAAAACTATCGTAAGGTTTTTCAAAACTACAGTGTAGTTTGTGTATACATATAAATAAGATCGAAATATGTGTTTGTAATATTAAAATAATAGCTTTTTACCAAATGCCTATGGAACTATTTACGATAACAAAACATTAATTACTGACATTTTTGTCTGTCTGTGTGTTTAATCTGGATAATCTATGAAACCGCTGGACCGATTTTGACGGGGCTTTCACTGTTGGATAGTTGATGTCACAAGGCTATTTCTAAAACATTAAGAAACCGTGCGCGCTCTACGCTCACGCAGCCACCGTCACTACCGCGATTGTAGCTGACATTGACATTTGCTATCGATCCTCTCTGAAACAATGGTATAATGTTAAAATTGCATAAGTTACCTTTTTTAAACGCAGGTGTGACCGCGGGGCTCAGCTATTTGTAAGTAAAATTAGAACCCTATCTGAGGTTGACGAAAGGTTGGTTGCTACTATTGATGATCAAATTAGACCATTCCATGTTAACGCCTATGCCTCATCACACATTTGAAAACAAAACACGACAACGCCTAATATTACAACGCCTATTATTATTATAAATTATTAAACCATAAAGACTTCTACTGCCCTTAAAATTGCTACGAGGAAGAATTGATTTGAAAACGAGAGTCAGAGTTGAGAGATCAGAAGAAGCATTTCCTCATTAACTTAAACCGGAACTGACATAGCTGTTATTATCTCAATGTTCCCGAAGCTGAAGCACTCCGGGTAAACGTCTCATCAGAATAGTCATTAAAACTTTAGTTCAACAGCGATATTTGCATAACTGCATGACGACAGAAGCTTAACAACAAACCGAGTATTGGATATATTAAATTACTCAATATAACTCAGGTAAATAAGACTAAAAGAAATTACAAAGCACATTTTCCCAATTGGCTTCGCATAGGGACAGTAAAATAATCTTTTACGTTGTAAAATACAAATATAAAAATTAACAAAAAATAGAAACCGAATTCCATACCACATCAAAAGCGAAAGCACAATAATTTAAATATATTTTGGTTTCTTACATACACAATACATTGCCTGGAGACAGCGTTATAACATATTTTGTTAGATAAAACGATGAATCTATCTCCTACGTGTATATGAGTGCCCACTTCAGAACTGTACATAAAAAATACAGTCGAATTGAGAAGCTCCTCGGTTATGAAATCAGTTAAGAAAGATAAGCTCATAGTAGATATAAGATTTTTCAATAAAAAAATGTCTATAATAGGTTTTTTTGCCTTCTACTTTTTTGTTTGCCTCTAGCTCACTCTTTAATCCCTATTGTTTAAGCGAAACACGTTAACGAAAATCGATTTTTTTGTTATATTATTTCCTATAACGAGTATAACAATACATTTTGATTGTGCAACGTCATATGATATAGCGACGCATAGCTAAAATGTGTCGTACTGTTAACATCAGAGATTTAGTGACATGTTCTATTGTAGTTGTGTTTAATATGTATGCACTATTGTGTGAATAGCGTCTAGACAGCTATTTTATTCAAAGATTGTTTTTGTTTATTCTCAAACATAAAGGTGCAACAGCAAAGTAATGCTGTTTGTGTACAGACGAGCGCCGGTTTGGCGCGAGGCGCTTGTCTAACTCTGGGTCCGTACTGACTTCTGTGTCCTTACTACGAGTTTATTACGTTTCCTCCAAATGATCAATACTTACATTATCGCAATAATATTGAAATGTACATTGCACGTAAGCGTTTTTGTATGCGGCCATACCTTACTGTGTAATTATGGGAAATAACGTAAATAGTTATTGTTTAGAGGAAACGTTATAAACTCATACTAAAGGCAATGTTAGGGTACTAAGCTAACATGTGGTTTTATACGATTTCAGATTATAATAAAAATTGCCTGTTCTTTAATTTAATAACTATGGTAGAATATAATGATTATGCTCGAATGAAAATTGATGTGGAACGAAAATTGGATTCGTGTTCAATATTCATATCTTACTAATCCATAAACAAAATAAGGTTCTAAATTGAATTTCATAAGAGCATTCAGTCCATTTGATGGTAAGTGGTTACTGCTGCCCGTGGACATCTCTAACTTCACATAGAACAACCGGCAACGATACTCTTCCACCGAATGGTAAGACATGGTTCGAGCTAGAAATAGGTATAGCAGTAGTACCTCGGTCGAACTACACTTGTTCTACAACTGGGTAATTAAAATATAATGGATTCCACCAATCCTTTGGTATAGCCTAACCTTTTGTTACTTGGAAGACTCGTTGGTAGAAGACTCGTTTCCCGCAACGACGCAGCAAATTGGTGGTCACCCGCTCCATTGGGGTAGTGGTGAACGTCGGGGGGCGGGAACTTCGTCTGTTCGCCGCTTACCGACCACCTG
>DWTU01003903.1:0-10018 GCA_018251515.1 Cecropterus confusis
GGACGGGTTAACAAAAAAAAAAAAAAAAAAAAAAAAAACGAATTGAAAGAACGTTTTTATTCGCCATAATTGCCAGGTTTGACTACTGGCGAGGCTGCATCTATATGCATAATACGAGTGACCCGACCAGTAATCATCAAATCAAGAAACGTTTACTTATTAACGATACGTTTTATATCATTTCTCAAACATATTATGCAAGCCCCAATCAGTCTTTTAGGTCCATTACAGGACATAGAGCAATAGGAGTGTTTGGTGATGACACGCCTGGCATGCGTGTTGGTGACGTTACATAGTTTTTAAATCATAATGAAGTAGCAAACGAGCATTCATTAGACAATAAGTAGCCATCTGTAAGCATTTTTATATAGAACAGGGGTTCTATCTAAAGTCGATTACAGATCGCCTTGCTACTCCCGCGTACTGAGACGGTCGCCTTATATATGAGTGAGCCGACAAACACGCCCATCCAACGAAACGCAAGAACTACTTCACGCTAGAAGTAGATGTGGCGTTGGTACCTTCCTGGTGGAACTACACTGCATCTACTACCTGTTAAGTAATAGTGTTGATGTGACACAGTAAGACGCTATGGACTCGGTCGTCCTGAATTTTGCCCGTTAGTCGTCTAAAAGAAAAAAAAATAGTGCTATTCAAAACAGACACCACACGGCATATCATCCATCAGCCTTTAGAGGTCCGCTGCTAGACATAGGCCTCCCCTAAATGGCGCCACTCTAACCCCTTCTCTATTCTATACCCTAACTCTAATGCCGCCTGATTTCGGCGATTTCCCCCTGTCGTCTTCTCGTCATTCGTCTACCTCGGAAAGCGACCCATGCCCTTATAGGCAATAGGAGCACAGGTTGAACGTGGTCGCCACTCAAGGAATTTTCTTCCCCAAACATTATACAAATGGCTTGTTACAAACGACTTTCCTGGGTACTGTACCTTACATTGCGTACAAGAAATGGCCGTATTACGTATCATATTCAATTAGTGGCATCGACAGCAGTTAGTTACAGCAGAGGGCGCGCGTGCCGCCGCATACAGTACACTGATCGCAGTTCCAGGGCCACTATGTACGAATAATGGACATGGTTATTGGAATATACTGAAAACCACACAGTACCTGATAAAAATAAGTCTAAAAATCGCACACATTCTTTGTAGTTAAACACTAACGATCTAGGATTATAATTTCGTGCGCTGGTTGGTAGCTGGCTGGATAGGCTTTGTATGTATGTACGCTGTGTTGGTTTGTAGGTTGTAGTATGCAGTATTTGGGCTTAGATTTTAGTTAGCTTTCCCCTTTGTCGGCCACAAATCCTATTTCTAGTACCTACATGGAAACTTATTTTATCACTTTACAAATATAAATACCACCCTCCAAATGAGACTCGGACTCCCTCACTGAGGTTCCGTACTATACACAAATTATTGTGACATGCGCGTATCAAAATAACTTATCATCGCATTATTAAAATATATTACAAATTTTATTTAATCCGGGCGACGTTGCATGTTTCGGCATTTTTATAATACAGAAAAATAAAATAAAATGGTATGGCGATTCATATAAATAAATGTTTATACCGCATCCATTTTTCGCCCGCCTTGTACAACCCTTTTAAAAGGAGCTCACGGCTGGGGTGTCGTGAATTTTTTAAAAGCACTAATTGGTTTACCTTTTAGTTTCATCGCCGTTAGTGAGGCACTACTGTTTCTATTCAAACGAAACCAATTTACGATATTCTGGAAAATGATTTTATGAAAAATATGAGAAAAAGAAGAGAATAAAAATTTGTTAACATTTTCTTGCAATAAAAATATAAGTAAAAGGCATTAAAAATACTATTGGTGTAAAAGTTTCTTTTCTTCCTTTGCTAGATTCCTTGAATAGTCTATTCATGTCGTTCGGAAAATTTTATTTATTGAATTGACGTGGCAACTAGATTTACCAGGTGATAGAACCAGTATAGTTCGACCAGGGGGTAACACCGCCACACCTACTTCTAGCGTACAGCAGTTCTTGCGTTTCGGTAGTAGGTATGGTTGTCGGCTCATTTACTCGTATACAAGAGGCGACCATCTTACTTCTCGGGAGTAACAACGAATCTGTGATCGATTTCTGATAGAACCCTGTTCTGTATGAAGTTGCACCTGTCCAAGGCCCGCAGAAACCTCTCAACATCAGGAGGACTGCATGCTCGTTTGTTGCTTGAGTGTGATTAAAAAAATAAAAACTAAAAAACAACACAACAAATGATCTAAAAAATAGAACTAAAAAGTTAAGCGCCTTCATTTGATACCCACATTGGGTAGGTTTCAGAAAAAGTTGTAATCTTCCATTTCTTACTAGCGGCCATCTTAGATTGCATTTTTTAAATGATGTATCATATTCTACATATTAAGCTTCATTGGTTATCCATATTGGGTGGGTTGTAGGAAATTATCTAATTTTCCATTTGCCATTTTGGATTAACATCAATATTGATTTTACATAATTGCATTGTCATAAAAAATAAGCGGATATACCCAATTTTACTTCAATTGGTCAAAGATGTCTGATTGATAATTCAGTTGCAAAATTCCACTAAGACAAACATACATACATTGCAAGTTACATAGGTATAATGATAATAAAAACACTGCAAATACGGGGTACCCGTATTTATTAATACTATTAAAATTACAAAATTTGCTTTGTAACGGAAGATCTCTAGGTATTACTTGCATTTTGTAATAAAACAATAAATGTTTAGAGGCGCTTTGAGTACAGAAATATAAAATAATCACGCCGGCGGTAATTCCGCTATAATTGTGGCTTCAATGTTTTCAGAGAATTCGTGACGTGGTATCGTTTCTACTCTCCATAAATATGTTATAATTTAAAATATACAATTTTTTTAATTAAAAATTTCTGTTTGTGACAGAAAAAAACTTGGCCATCCACGTAGTGTTCGTACTAAAAAAAAGGTGATCAAAGCAGTAACGGAAAAAAATCTAAGCAATCTTGTCCGGCAGCAAAAGATTTTATCTCGGGAGATGAAAATAGTACTCAAAACCATGGCGCGTATTTGAAAAGATATCTTAAGACTTACAACCTATAAGAGACTAGTCATTTCTTAACTGATAATTTAAAAAATAATATGGTGGTAAAATCAAAACATCTCCTTAAGCGGTACGAAAAGGGAATTCACAGAAAAAAAATATTCGACTTCATTGATGGTTTGGTGGGGTGTTAGCTATGAAGGAGTGTCCGAGCCATATTTTTGTGAAAAAGGTATCAAAACATCGGCACAAGTGTATCAAGGTACCATTTATGTATAAGGTTACCATTTTTTCTTTAGAAGGCCCCTTAACAACACCATGTTTAATAATGACGACCCACGTGTTGGGACGGTCACCATACCGGTCTGACACGCAGTGGGTCCCGGGTTCGTACCCCGGGCAGACAGACATTTGAACAGTAAGTTTAGATTTCTGTTCTGGGTCTGGGTGTTTGTGTATTCATCTTTGTGTGTCCATGGCACCCACGTCACAGGAGAAAACCCTACTGTGGGGCTATAAGTGTAGAAAGCGCTTAATAATAAAAAATGGTCACATTGATGAGCATGTAGGGACCATGTAAGTATGAATGCTGAATAAATGATCACTAACCGACTAGGATGAATATGCATAAACTTTCGGGGAATTGACAAGAATAAAGTAAAGTGAACTTTGACATTTGGGCTTTAATTTTCATCCTTTCGTGGCACTTCCGTCGCAGGAAAAGGTTAGGGTAACGGTGACATTATCCCACAAGTACAAGATTCCTTCAAAAAAGTAGGTTAACGATTATAATCCAATGTTAACGCATAAAATTTAGCCACTGGATGTTATTGAAGTTTTTTAGAGCATTTACGATTAATGATTTAACTGTAATTTAACTGTCATCATTTATTATACTTATCTCACTGTACTATGTGGTACCTACAATAAACACAGCGATATTGTAAAAGTAATTATATAATTCCCGTGACTTATTTATAAATAATTGTAACATTTCCAAAATTTACAGTCCGTTATATTGATCAAGCGTATTTATTATTCATGTCACGTGTGTTTTTGTCCGCACTGAGACGGCAGTGAGAAAAATCGTGTGCACGTGTAAGGCACGCGTGCTAGCTGTACGATAGGAAAAAGCTAGGGCCTTTTTCTGTCGTATAGGTAAGAAATAGGTGTCGTTGTAGCCTCTTCACAACCCAAAAGCTGGAGTATGAATGAAAGGAAAAATATCTATGGAACGACAGGATATTTATAGGTCGCACATGTACTCTGGAAACGCATGCGAGCGTAAACACGTGACAGGAAAAGCGTCCATGAAACGTACAGTATCATTAAAATGTTATTTTTGGTTCTAGCTTTACGATTGACATGCTTATATCAATGATATCAGACATTTAACATGAATATACCTTTATCATTTGATTTTTCTTTAAACACCGTTGACAATACTACGGGTAGGTACAAGTCTAATTTTATAAGGGTTCCGTACCCAAAGGGTTAAAACGGAATCTGATTACTAAGACGCGGCAGTCCGTCTGTCTATCACCAGACTGTACGTCACGAATCCCAATACCTAGACAGTTGAAAATTTTACAGATGATGTATTTCTGTTGCCGCTATAACAACAAATGCTAAAAATAATAAAATACATATTTAAGGGGGGCTCCCATGCAACAAACATGGTTATTTTGCTCGATACTAATGACGGCAACAGGCAGACGGTTGAAATATTCACTGAATATTTAGTCACATATTAGCTTTAAAAGAAAATAATTAAAATAAAATAAATATTTAAGCGGGGCACTCTTACAACAAAAAGTGATTGTTTTGCCGGTTTTTAATAAATAGCAAGGACTAACTAATTCATTATATGCAAATTACATCCTCCAGAGGACGGTCAACTCGAGGAATTACAAACGAGATGTAGAATAAAAATGAACACAATAATATTTTCTAAGGATTCTTAACTTTGCCCTTTGCGCCCAAACTTCCCGTGTTTCACCAAAGTTCTAAGACCCTGCTCAAAGTACCAGGACTTGAGAAATATGAAGGGAGAATACGCAATAAAAACAATCATAAAAACCGGGAACAAGAGTTGTTGTCTCGAATATTGTTAATATATGTAGTGACATACCTCCCCGTTTTATGGTAGCCTGGTAACTTTAAGTACAGCAGGCGATGTCGTTAAGTTTTACGGTCACGCTTATTTAAATTTATAGCGTAATTTGTTAAAGTGGTTCAATGTTTAAGTTTTTGGCTAAAGAAACAGGTAAATCTCTTTTTCCATGACACAGAAATACAAATTGACCAGATCAACTATGAAAAGTACAGAAAAATATCAATAAATGGAGTCGATTAAAAATTATTTTAAATGCACACCACAAGTTTATACGCAATATTTGTATTCATGAACTTACAAACTGAAAAGAAAAAACATGAGAAGTGGGTCACAGTAAGTTAAAACGCTTCTAATATATTTATTGTAGCAAATATTGATGGGAAATATTATACTTTACTAACAACTTATAAGCATGTGAGTATTATCGCCTCGACATTTGCAGAATCAAGTAATATTGACTAATTAAACGTTGGCTTTGAAAGAGCTATTCATGTTTCGCACGTAACTGGACCGCGGAGTTAGTATCTTTGAAATTTTAACAAGAAATTTATGAAGCAAATAGCCAATAAGGTAACTTGCCCGAAGCGAATCTGTAGAATATGAAGTTATGAATATTTCCTGTTAAGCAAAAAGCCCAGACTGCGAAATAAAGACTAAACGAAGTTAAATGGTTTAGTAAAAGTTTTATGCTTTGGTTTGGCCTCGAAACCTGCGGAAAGCAAGTTAAATAAACCAATACTTTGTCTAAAGGAATCATTCTCATTTAAGTGATCAATGCTAACCACACGCCTCGGACTAAAACAACAGCTTAAACCAGCAAAGATACGTGTCATAATGGGTGGCCCACATTTGAAACACGAAATGTAATGCCTTTTCTCAAGTTTTAAAACATGTAAGGATTCCAAACATTTTGAAAAAAAAAGTAAGTTTTTCGTCACACACAAGAAAATAAAACTAAATGTGCTATAAAATTATTATTATGAAATTGACTGCAAAGATATCCGCTCAGTTAATTGCTGCAATTAACCTTGTTTACCTTTCTTTTTGTTCTCGAGGGAGAAACCTTCAAAAGGTACTCGATGCCGTGGGAGCGACGCCTGGTTATGTGGGCTTTTTACCGCGCTAAAACCCCCCGGTGGCCTTCCTCAGCGCTGTGTGTAGGACTCTGGAATCTCCAACGGAAAACAGCTGGAGTCCTGCAAGCACGATGCCTTCTGGCTCTTTCTCGTTGGTGAGCACTAATTATCGCTCACCGTATCGTCTGGTGTTTACGATGGCTTGCAATCACACATGCCACCGTCCTTCGCGGGGTCACCTGGTTGGACGGTTCGAGCTCCCACTCTTGCCGCCCGGAACCCCGGAAGCTCCATTGAAGTCGCCTTTTACGACAGGCAGGGGATACTGTAGCCCTATTCTGGTCCCGGTACTACAGGAACAATACCTACAACGCTTGTATTCTGTAGAGCTTGAAAATTGCGTACGTGCGCAAGTGATACAGATATACGTGTGCGTATATGTTATGTGTGTGTGAGTGGGATACTGTGTGTGAGTGTGTAATATGTATGTTTGTTTTTGCTGCATTTTGAACCTTTTAAAAGTTGATGCGCGTACATTATTCGCTAGTTGTGAGACTGCATCAGCTAATACCCCACGGTTCGCTCCGGCATAATATGATTATTAGTTTATGAGTTAGGCGCGTGACGCACCACCGGAGAGCGTCTGTTACACGGTTTATTGGAAATTTTCCACCAAATAAACTTGTCTGACCTATTTTATATACAATATTAGGTTGTATACTTCTTTAGGTCATTAAGAACTTTGCACGAAGACGTAATCCAGTCTTAACAGATTTTATTCTGATAATCTCTTAATGAAAAAAGTGGGAGTTTTAAGTAAAATATCTTCAAAGATAATGAACTCTTATTTCTAATAAAAACTGAATAATACGATATTTATAGATTGCATAATCCTTCCGTGGGTTTTAACACGTTCCAACTTAATCCTCAGAACTATCTATATTCAACTTAAATCGTTTTGGTACTTTAATAGTTAGTAGATAATTTAAAATTCTCCACGAAATCAAGTTTAAACTAGGTCTGTAAGGGAACCTCCGCGTCCGCGGAGGTGTACCTCTTAACTTCCGCATCCGCCTCCGCCTCCGCTAACATGGCCCCCGTTACAACCCAAGTTTTAACATTCTAAATCTGAAAATACAAAACAGTTCAATCATATTTTTTTTTGATATTGTAATTAATACAGTTCTTGCTTCTTGCCTTTTAGCCCAATTTTATTTACTTTCATCAGTAAAAGTAAGCCGTGAAGATTAAACGAAATGAGTAATATATCAATATAAAAAAATTCTTGGTTTCAAGCTCATAAAAGATGACACAGACTTGATTGGTGTCATCAGAGCAAAAATATATTGTAAGAACTAGGCTGGTATGTCATCAGTTTAGAAGACGACCAAGAGTGAATTACATTAAATGAGACTTGTATTCCGAGCATAAAACGTCCGAGATAAATACAAACGATTCTAAAATGGCAAACTTTTATTTATATTTCAAATTGAAATCTTTACGTTTTACGCAAAGTTTTCGATTTTGACGTAGAAATTCAGATTTTTACGTCATGGTAAAATAAAATACGCAAACATATTACGTTGAATATGGGAATAATTAATAACGCTTTTTACTCTCAATGTCCCTCACACATCACAATACCGTGAATACCAAAGGCAAATACTCAAATACGCAGACTTATAATAAATCTGAAATAATAATTTAGATGCCTGTCTGGTAGAGAATCGAACCCGAAACAGTGCAAAGTTCCGATATTGATACGAAATACTAAGAACCATAAAAACGTCTGCCAACTCGTCATGATAGACATGTTGTTTATTATGTATGCCTCCGCCATGAATGACGGCATAATTAATGGCGGCCCTCATAATCAATCAAGTCTTCCACTCGATTTACCGACTTGATCATATGACGCGGCAAAATGGCTGAGTAATACAGCAAAAAAATGTTCATACAAGAAGTATCTTTATTTTCTTAGTTACTTAAAATAAACATGGGATTATAATAGTTTAATGTATAATAATATAATATAAAAGGTGGTAAATATACCCATGAATAATACATGACATCTGTAATATTTATGTAAAGCAATAATATCCGATAAATGATTCAACGATTAACTTATTAATTATTAACTGAATTCGTTTCGTGAATCAACCTATAGTTCTAACATATCTGAAAGCTACGCACTTACATTGAGAGATTAAAGGAAATCGTAACGTTTAGTCGAACAACTGTTATTTTAAAAGCATATTCGCATATTGATATCATTTTGATGAATAGTTTTACAACAGTTAAATGTGCATTGCCTCAACTAAACAATTGACCAGCGCCTATTTACAAACATATATATATGTACATATTGCACAAACAAAAGAGACAACCACTTAGTTTCTTGCCGGATTCTCGTGTTTCGATCCGGTGGAAGTATAAGAAAAGATACAATTGTATATTATACATATAACCTAAGGAGTTCATTTTAACAATAAAGCGTCTCAGATTAAAGTATGGTAATTGACAACGTACATGTAATATCTCAGCGACGGGACAATTAACGGCGACCGCCATCATCCATCACGCGGCTTCCGCTCGATTTACCAACTTGATCAGATGACGCGGCAATATGGCGGAACGGATATCCTTGTCCGGGTGACGTAAAATCGCTTTTTGTAATTCAGAACGTGTCTGAAATGTTGAAACGAATATAATATCAGTTTTAGTATTACTTAAACTGATATTATGTTTGTTCCTTAAGTTGAAATTTAAAGTTTCTTTAATTAAATTTATCGAACAATTTGAGTTCTAAGCAAATGTATGGCAACATGTGTCCAACGTTTTTTTACCACGTTAGAGAAGCAAACGAGTATTCCACCTAATGGTAAGTGGCTGCTGGTGCCCGTGAACATCTGTGAGCAATTTCATATAGAACAGGAAGTTCTATCTGAAGTCAATCACAGATTCGTTGCGTCTCCCGAGGACTAAGATCGCCGCCTCCACCTCATCCTTTCACCGAAACGCGAGAACTGCTTCACGTTAAAAATAGTATGGTGGTGGTACTTCCCTGGTCAAACCACCTGGTATCTGACACGTGTGACAGACAGTTACTACTTGCAATACATAATACCTTAAGTATATTTATGTAATTATATACGTTGCCTAATAGTATAAATATAATGCTACATCTTTGACTAATTAAATAAAATGAAAGTAATATAAGATTAATTACATTCAACAAGAATGTTATATAACTACTTCGCATCGAGTAAGTTAAATGGTCATGTTAACTGTTCGTGTGTTCTTCGTTAGCTCTCTTAGAAAATCTAATTTAAAGCCTGATAAATAATTTAATTGTATGTATATAACAATAACAACAATGTAACCCAAAAATTTACTGAATAAAGAATTATTATTATTATTATTAATACCAACAGATACAATAACAGTTCATCCTATAATTATGTTGCATAATAATAATAGAATCTTCTGCGGTCCTTAACAATCAGCATTACAAAGGTGATTAATTGGGTACTTGTATAATTATGTATGTAACAAGATGTCCACTGGGTGTGTAATTAAGCCACGTGTGACGTAGGTGCGATCACAGGCCTTGCCTACCTCTGACGCATGTGTTTAATTAGGAAGGTATAACGTATCATTAAACATTTAAATTAGCTATTTGTAATTTATCATACCATACATATCATATCAGATATATGTTTATACTAGCTGTGCCCCGGTTTAATAAAAAACAAACAAAGGTGATTATCGA
>DWTU01003904.1:0-10017 GCA_018251515.1 Cecropterus confusis
GAAGGCAAAGTCATAGTCGTAAACGCGTGTAATTATTATGACGCAACTTAATATTGCTCAGTTTTCGCGATGTTTGTTCGTTTTATTTTCCGTATTAGAACAATGGGTAAGGAAAAAACTTTACGAAGTGATATTATTAAAGATTATGACCTTTTTTTAAAAATGTAAAATAAAAACTTGATCATTCATCATACCGTAATATGCGAAAAAAAGGGTTTAATTTTACTGTATTTTGTTATAAAAATGCATCTAATCCTTACCAAAAAATAAATATATATTTCTAAAACTTGTTTTTGCTCACGCTGCCACATGAATGATGTCACGTCGACAGCGGCAAACTCAGCGCGAATGGGTAGTAACGAAAAGTCTGACGCTACCCGATGGAAAGTAGTCACCTTCGCCTATGGACATTTGCGACAGACGAGTCGCCAATGCCTTTCAGGATTTGAAGGAGTGATTTTCGCACGTTTTTTAACCTATTCATTGCCACCTTCATTTTCATGAACATCATGCCAGGCCATACGGGATGCCATGCCCATACGCGCCACGTGCGTCATGGGCCTCGCTAAAGGATGACGCACCTGGTCCGTCATTGGCCTCTTGTAACGTTTTATGAATATTTCGCAGTTGTCTCGCATTATTCTAATCAAATAAAAGTGCTTCTGTGTTCTCTGCTGCATATTTTTTAGTATTCAAAGGAAATATGGAATCACAAGGTGGTATTTATCAATTTTAGTTAAATCTTACAGCTGTAGTAAACATTTTCAGCGCTCCATGTGATACCGCTCCGGCAATACGTAGGGAAGAAGTTTATCCCACACCTTGCACGTCCGGCGTCAAGCGTCACATAGAGTTCTACTAATTTAATGTATGTATACTTTAATACATATTTAAAGTATATAGCGTCAAATTCACGCGAACCGACCCAGGAGTAAAAGTTTATTTATTTTCAACAATATACATTGTACTATATCCATAGAAAACCGTAACCGTGATGTTCTGGTGTTAAATAATGCTTTTGTTTTAGAAATAACAACAATAGATCTTTAAAAATTTACTCGACATTGAAAAATACAAAAGGATTGTTATACAACAGGATTACACGAAGGTCGAATCCTATTGTTTTACAAAATGACATGTAAAATGCGGTGCGTGTCAAAAATGCGTTGTTTACTGACCTTCGCATGATAAATATCGACAAACTATTAGGAATCTGTGCCTACCGTAAAATAAATAAGTTGTTTCAAATGTTTAAATTTCGAATATTTCTTTCGCTCAGAAACAAGAAAGTTCGTGAACGAATAAAGGATGTCTGTTTTCATAATATTGATTTTAAACAATGATGTATTACCCGACAAACTTAAGACGTAACTTTATATATTGCGATATATGCTGATTTAGCAAATATATAATCTTAACATATCATCGCTACAACAGCACGAAATTGTTACAATTTTAAAGGCCTGCGGTCACTACCGGCACGGCAAAAGATTTTATAATTATGACGAATACAATTATAACAGCACTAGCAGACCCGTGCCCACTTCGTTGGGCATTATAATTTTTTTTGGTGTGGTTCTTAGTACTAAATGTTAGGGTTTAGTACTAACTGAGGGTTATGTTTTTACCGCTTTTGATATATTTGCATCTATTAACATGCCAATTCAAATGCCATCTGTTAGAATCGTATGGAGCTAACAGAAAATTGTGACTTGCAGAACATAAATAAATAATTGGCAATAAAATAATATTGCGACTATAAATTAAGATAGAAGGTTATCCTATCTTTCAAGTTGAATCAAACTGCACACGGTGTGCAAATTTGATTGAAATCAGTGCTGTTGTTTAGGAGTCCATAACGGTCAAGCAACGTGGCACGTAATTTGTATAGATATAATCTATCCTATCTTTATAGTTGGACCAAACTGCACACGGTGTGCAAATTAGATTTAAATCGGTTCAGTAGTTCAGGAGTTCATCGCGGACAAACAACGGGACACGTAATTTATATATATTAAGATTACATAACAGTATAAAAATAACTAAGTAACTAGCAGATTGGCACGAACCATACGCCCCGCTTATTGGCGCCTACAAGTCTCAGCTGACTGTTTGAGCGTTGTACGTTTAAATTTATGCTACCTGGTCATTATACTGTAATAAAAATAGTGCTTCTGTACAGAAATTCGTTTCCTTTAATAGCTCACGGAATTAATTAGTTAGTGTGGCTCTTTTATATAGTAGCTATCGATGTACTCATAATATGTCATGTCACATTTTTTAAACGCGGGTTAAATCCCGGGGACTACTACGTATACAGGAAAAGATAAATACTACCTTATATATTCTGTTACACTGTTCTTTTATTCGTTTATTTTTAAATCACCGTCGCAAAAAGAGGTGTGTTAAAAGTTTGACTGTTGTGTCTGTCAGTCTGTCTGTGGAAACCTAAACGGGTGAACCGATTTGGAAGCGTTTTTTTTTGTTTGTTAGATAGCAGGTTTCTGGGCTTTCATTAGGTATGGCGAAAGTGGTAATGAGAATTCGAATATTGTTAAATATTCACAAATGGGGTATCAAATAAAAGGGCCCACTAGACATGTTTCATCAAAATTGAATATTGTCAAATATACCCAAGTGGGGTATTTAATGAAAGGGAATGGCGTGTATATTACAATTAATATCATCTCATCACATCAACTCGTATATATATATTTTAATGATATGTCATACGTCAGAACCCGTCAAGCCCTTTGGTCTGTAGCGCGTGCCAAAAAAATGGACATACATAGAAACGAACATACATACATGCATACATACATTCGCTCGAAAAACATTACCCTCCTTCTGACGCAGTCGGGTCGATGTAACATTTGCCTGTTAGTGTACTACAATGTCGCAGCGGAGAGGTACCGCCTAACATCATCAGACCCGTTATTCGACTGACTATCTATTACGACTAAACTAAATCGGAAGACATGTAACACCCTACATATTATGATCGAATAAGTCGATCTTTATAAGAAATTCAATATTGATTAGATAAATAAATAAAATATACTTGCTGATATTTTCCGGCAAGCTGGAAAAGGTGGAGATTTCCCAGGGCGTCTGCTGTCGCGAGTTCATCTGTGACAAGGTGATTTGTACTTAGCTCACACCTACGTATAAAGATATACATAATATAATATTCTACTTCAATAGAATAACATTGTTAACTCGTAGGAAATATGTACGTATGCATCTTTTCTGGTATAAAACGTAAATAAATACTTCTAAGCAAATCAGATTGTTAAGTTAGAGTTAAAAATTTGCCAAGCTTTATTTTAGCAAGTAAGCGACAATGCTGAATTATATTTTTATAAAATTATTTTTGTTACACTGTGTTAAACTTATTTATAGCAGTTAGCGGTGCAGTAAGCTGTATTAAATTCCCAGTGCGTGCCCTGTTATGATAAGTCTCTTATGAACTTAATAGAATTGGCATCATGGCTCAATTTAAAAGCCTTCTTCCTTTATAATCATTTATAAAGAACGTCACATTATTTTATCTTGGATTTTGAATGTGATTATTTCTCCAAATGATACATTGCAACGTCCTGCTACTTAAAAACGAGCAGAGGATTGGCTACAGCACATTTTTGTTTAGAAGACACCTTCATATTCCTAATATTTGAACTTTTAACCCAAAAACGTGGCTTGTCTTATGACAGATTATAAAGTTGAGTGATTTCCCAAGGTGTGCATGACCCAACTTAATAATTTATTCGATGCTATGCAAATACCGGGCCATGGGACTCTTGGGCTGTAATCTTAAAAACATATTGTTGCTGTAAACAACTATTTAACACTTTATTATACTATAAATAAAATATTAAATACGGAAATAAAATTGTCTTATAACTGGCCAGTGAGGGTGATCTTCGGGTATGTGGAGACGAAAGACGAAAAAGAAGTATAAATGCTGAATTTAGTTAGCGATAGCACTATGATACTTAGTAGTGACATACATATATGTATATTACTACTAATTTCTTATGTTGTAGTTTTGTACACCCTACCCTCTCTTGTACCTGTGTTTTTTTCCTTAACCATATTAAGGTTGTCTGGAAGAGATCGCTATCTTAGTGATAAGACCGCCTGTTGTACCATACATTACTTATCTGTTATTTTTATTATATGTTTGTTTTTGGTGTACAATAAAGATGTTTTGTATTGTATTGTATTGTATGATGTGTTGTAGTGATGATTTAACGGGTTCCTTTTAGACCTTTCTTTACACACTTATTATAGCGAAAAGTGATATTAATATTACTTTTTATAATTTCGAAATAGTAAACGAGCATGCAGTCCATCTGATGGTACTGATTACTGCCGCTCGTGAACAGGTGTAAACAAGTTCATATAGTACAGAGATTATATGAAGTCAATCACAGATTTGTTGCTACTTCCGAGGACCAAGATGGTCGCCTCATACACCACACCCTTCCATCGAAACGTAAGAACTACTTCACACTATCTATTCTGCTCTACCATAGGTAAATACAAAAGGAGTATAAGCTGCTAAGCAATATGTCACCGTGAACCTTGTCCCTATTTGTCTTTTAACATTTAACTATGCTGCTGTTAGTACGTAAACTGCCTTTAATTGGTTATTTTTGTATACTCTATGCTCCAAGTTTACTCTATGTACTGTTAGGTTTGATTTGTGTTACATTTTTATGCAGGTAGAATCTTTAAAAGCGAAAGGATGTAGATAAGTAATTATTTTCGAAGTGCATTATTTTGACCTACCGAGGGAGTTATAAAAAGTATTGCGAGAATAAAACGAGGCTCAGTTGTTGCTGGTTTTTTTTTAGAAGTGTGTAACAAGTGCTTATTGTGTAGGTAATCAAAAGTGGAAATTTACAGTGTGAAATATATAGAAGTATATAAGTGGAACCTGAGTTTTATTACAGTACTTATTTACAGTGGAAACTTTACTGATGAACGAATTACCTATTTGTATGATGACTAAGTATAAGGACCATTGTATGTTTCCCTAGCAAAGTAAAATAAAATAAAATAAAAAATATATATATATATAAAACACTATAAATAGGTGCGGTGGTAGTACGTCCCCGGCTTTATTATTCTTGAAATACATCAATTTTCCAATACATACTTGTCTAGATGGTCTTATCTTTGGTCGGAGCGGGTGGCTGCAGCTGATGATTTCCCAAGGTGTGTAACGCCCCGACGTAATTTGCGACAAGTTGCTCTAAACCGGCACACGTCAGTGTTTGGCTACTGCTGTATAAATAATGCAAGCTATAGATAAAATGAAACAAAACAAAAACTATATCATTAACTATGAAATGAGCATTGTATTTTGTACTATTGGTTATAACCTTTTTTTGTGATATTACAAAGGTTCAATTATGTATAATGTCTATTGGTGTTTCCTTTTTCTTTCAATTTATGACTATTCAACTAATAAGATCGTTATTTTATCCGGCTAAATCAAAGTATACCAAAGAATACAATTTCACCCACTAAAATTCGAGTTTTAGAGATATTTAGTCAACGAAATTTAATCATACATTTAACATTCGACAATGCTTTTAGCTTAGAGTCTAATATTATTAGAAAAGGAACGAACGAAAAGAAAGGAACCAAAGCCACATTTCCTCGTTATTCTTTTTTGTTTAAAATTATATAAACTGTTATTCCCATCATAAGGTTGCATACTAATTTGCTACCAAGATGGATGTGCGATGCGAGTACTCTCGTCAAGGAACCTTAATCTACATAGCATAATAGCAAAAATAAAACAAAATAACTAACATATGATTTAGATCAATTAAAGTAAAAATGAGATGTTTCAATCTTAGCTAGGTATTGTACACCATCTCTAAAAATCTAGTTAAAAAATACTTAAAATTAAATAAAAGATGTACTTTTTTGTACAATTTGAATCAACTAGTGTTTCCTTCTTGTTACAATATGACGGAACAACTGATTTAGACGGATTATGACACTTCATTAATATAATTGCATTGGATCAGGTGATCACTGACAACTGATATCACAGTTTATTAATTTCAACTGTCAAAATGAGATATTGCCGCCGCCATTATGTTTTTCTAGTGTTTTGTGTTGCAATTCTAACTTAAAATTCTTATTTTGCACCAATAAACCCAGTCGATTATAATAAAATGCTTAGTAAAAAACAGTTCTATACTATATTTGCATTTTTATATGGTGTACAAATACTTAGCCAAAGATACATTTGAAACATATTAAAACATCTTTTTATTTAAATTTTTCACTCCTTCATCAACGCGCACTCATATATAAAAGATAGAGATAGAGAAACGAAGTCGCATGGAGGGGGCATAACGCTTTTTCCTTAAGTAACGATTTGTACCGTTCAATTATTACCACAAGGCGCATTAAAGCAAGTCGTTCCAAATATATCTCATACGTCTTTTTGGGTACATCCCTGTTTTTTCCAGCATCCATGCTTTTAAGAATATTAGTCGTAGTTGTTTAAAAGTTGTAACTTTGCGAACGCCAAGTAACTGTTCCAGTTGCGAAGTTATTGTAACTAGTAACGTAATGCAAACATAAATATAGTAAAAGTCTTAAACATGTTGTGTACGAAAATAATGAAGCAAAATTATTAACAAGTTACCAGTGCTTTAATGTTTTTCTCGGCACATATCAGATATTGTAAACATTTTAAAAGGATAAAGTAAAATTTAAAATGTAAAAGCTTAATTGGGATTATAAGGGTTATAATTATTTCAAAGAGTGGAAAAAGTATCTCGGGATTTAATGTACAACTAATCATAGTAAGCCACATATTTATATGTACAAAGCAATAAATTTGGTTTATAAATAAAGAAATTACAGATATTTATTTGAGAAAGATGTGTCACCTAAAAGAAATTAAATATTAATAAGTAATTCTAACAGAAAAAGCAAGTATTATTAATTATAATTGTGATGCAGTAATTTTTTTTCATCACATTAAATAAATACTTTTATCTAAAAAAAAACAGGCAAAAGCAATTTTGATTAAAGTTCTGTGCCTGAAAATCAAAATTATTTTGCATGAAATTCACTATTTAATAACGAATGCTTTTGACTGCAAAAGCAGTTATTTTATTATTTATTTTCCAACCTAAAAAAAACAAATCTTACATAAACGCTATAATAGGATAGGCTAAAAGAAGCGCTTTGAAACATCGTATTGTATGGATCAACTTTATTGGCAAAAATAATCTCAGTCACAAGGGTTAATGTTGAAAACTTAACGTGCTTATCAAAAGTACTTGTGACGGGTTAAGAGTTTGACTGCAATAAATATTTAGACTCGATGCAAAGCAGTTCTTTATATGAATATGAGAATGGAAGGAAAATTGTCTCGCACCAAAAACAAACTACATCTAAGTCGATTTCAATCACGAGGCACCGTCTCGTCGGCGTCTAGTAAAGAGAGCAAACGCAGAGTTCCTCACAAGTCGTTAAAATATTCCGGGAACGCATCGAGCCCCGCGCTGCAGGCCGGCACCGCTCCGCACTCGCGCGGTAATCAGCTTTTGTGCTCGGTAATTGGGTGTCTGAGCTGCCAACCGAAGCATTTATTCCCGATAAATTGAAAACTGCTTTGTGACTGGAATCAGCTGAAGCTGCGGGTAGCCTTTTCCTATCTTCGTAGACAAGCTTTTCACGATCGAACTTGATCATTTCGAGCGGATACACTCTGCTTATCTTATAAGCCGGGCGTACTTTTTCGATTTGTACATTTGTATTAACATTAACATTTATTTTATTCTATAGATACTCAACGTAGACTTAAAAATACGATTATGTATAAACACTCGTCATAATTCCTAATTCTTACAATACAGCTTTAGAAGATTACATTATACCAAATTGTACCTAGTTAAAAGGAATTACCTGATGTATATAATATTTTAAATTCTGTACTTTCGTGTAAATGCAGCTTAACGTGAATTTTACTTAAAATTCAGGTTTGCAGGAGCAATGTAATTAAGACATTGTATAAAATTGTCATAATGCTAGTAATAGTCTCGCTAATGAAAATATTGTGCCGTTAGAGATATCCTCCCTCGCAATTGTAAGGCCCTTACCGTTATATCCACGCGCTGGAATGGCGTCATTTACATATTTTAATAAAATAATATCGCAACTGAATCGTAACTGAGAACTTGATTTAAGTTCTTACCGCGATGAATGTAAATTCGCCACTGCCGCCGCCGCAATTCCAGATTTCAATTCTGAAATTAATGGCACCCGTCGTGGGCCGACGGTCGTCTAATATTTGCGTTACTTCCGGAGACTCTCTTAGCGATGGATATTGAATAAATTAGTTTCAATGAGCTCGGGTCGCAGTGGCCGCCGACCGTTCGCACCGGCTCGCACCGGATCACCTGCGGGCGCCACTTCGGTGGGCCCCTTTATGTTACACAATATCTGGTAGGCGGTACACGGCGTCGCTTGGCCCTGCTAAGCGTGCATTAATATTGTCAATAGTTAGAGTTAGTGGAAGTGAAGTACGTGTTCCGCCTGCCGCTATCTACGGCGCAGCTCGCGCGGTGAATTCGAATGGCTTCCCACTCCGAGCCGCGCCCGGCCCGCTCCCACCTTGCGCCCCCACCCCGTAACGCCACATAAACTCGCGTCTTAATTTTAACTTTATTTCTCACCGCTACTGTTCCAAGAAAATTAAGTGTGAACGTACCGCTGTTACCATGTGCTTTACTAATTACGTAAACTTATGTGAATCTTAACAATAAATAGATATTCTCTTTATTATGAATCCTTATCCTAATGAATAGCTAGGAGAAAAAAAAGATCTTATGATGAGGGGTATTTTTTTGGTAAACTTATTACGAGTTCAGTAATACCGTCATGACTTTATGTTTTCAGTTTTTTTTAATATTATAAGGTTCAAATATATTTTTACTGTCGATATACTAAATGTTCATATGACCACAAAAACCTTCAGTGTACCTAAGCGTTTCGACGCGCACTTGGCTGTTTTTATATTATCAATAGGAATAAAGGTCGAAAGTAGACTGTTTTATTTTATACTCTTCTTTGATGTCACTACTTCAAGTCATTACCCTCACTGTCTCTCGGTTGATGTTATAAGAAGTTAAAAATATCCATGTAACTTTTTATAGAATTACTTTACTAACAATGTACAACAAAAAGCATATAATTTCATACACAGAGTCAAAGCTAATTTTCGTGGAGTCGGATACGGAGACAAAAAGCTCGAAGTGTACATTTACCTTTGTAAGCTTTATTTTCCTATAGTACATTTTCTTTTCCTGCTTTTGGCACAGAAATGTATTCTTACGCCAATCTAATTTTAGATATTATCTTGCAACGATATTATCTCGTATTAGTTTAGTGTTCCTCTTGAAATTCACTAGACGTTACACGTATTTAAACGGATTGAAATCAAGGAAATCAAGAAATCAAGGTGACGGCGCTGCGACGCCGAGACCTGCCGCAATCGGTGCACTGATCGAAACGTCGGGATGCATAAATTAAATAAAACCCGCGATTTCAATACGTTTAAACAGTTTCATTTCCATTCGTTTGAACAGAACGATTATTCTAATTTGAATACGAATCTGCAATTTACGTAACGTTTTCTTTAAAACGTGATGTTACAATTAAATCAAATTGAGCATTAATTAACTACTGTATGGGATTAAAAAAGCGGTATTATGCGAGTCAGGTGAAAGGTTTTTTATTAATGTGTCACGTATTTTTATAACAGTTATCTTTCATATAGTATAATTACCACGAGCGCAACTTATATTTACTGATATTTTCAGCATACTTCCAAATTGAAGGGAAGTTATCAATTCTGTCATATATTTTTTATATGGATGTTACGCGATTACTCGCCGATGCCGCAACTGATTGAGATGATTTAAACGGTATTATGTGAGGCTAAGTTTTGGGGTGATCTCATTTTGTAAAAATATT